>JAJLWW010000111.1:0-83603 GCA_030570935.1 Geotrichum klebahnii
GAAAAACTACGATCTGATAATAATACGAAATTCTCGAAGGTGCTTGGTAATCGTTTATTTTTATTTTATGTTATTTTGTTATTTCTATTATATCTTTATACTTTACTTAGCTGCCTGATTGAACTGGCAAAAAATATATTCATTCATTCATTCATGCTAATACATGTGCTTAATTCTTTATTCAATGGTGTAAAAATTGACATCCTCCGACATTGCAACCCGAAGTTACGTTGTGATACCAGGAGCAGCGCCAACGCGCCTTATAACCAGTACCGGCTGCCCCATCGGGTCGAGAACCGATGGAGGGGCTCCTCTGGTTAGGAGTCGCCCCGATGTCTAGAGAATGACTGTTCGAAATCCGGCTTCCTGCTGTCGCAACAATATAATTTGCCATCGCCACCAGTCCCTTGCGTGTGTTGAGGAGAATCCCGTCATCTAACGTAGGAGAAGCCTTTCTTAAAATTTCTCGATGAGGCTCTCGGAGAGAGCACACAAGGAACTGTTGTTGAAATGTTAAGGATCGGCCTTGATTAATATTGTTTAAAATAAAAGGGAACAACTCTCGTACTTCTCCTCGTAAAAATAGTCAGAAAGGAATCCCTCTGGTCCTTTCTAGTATAATAGTAAACTATGTAAGAGAGCCCTCGTGGATCTTACTGTTTCTAATCGTGTCTCAGAGAACGTTCCTGGGTTCCTGGATAATGAGGAACTTCCTTAGTTCTTAATAATAATAGTTTTACCGTGTAGAACTTTCTCAGGTTCGTACAAGGGAATCAATGAAGTAAAGAATATAATTTAATAATTGATTTAAGTATTGATTGAAGAAATATAAAAATATAAAATAAGGGAAAATCACTAGCTATTTATAATTCTCAAGAATCAGAGTAATTCTTGATTTCAGAGAAAGATGAAACAATTCATCTTTGTAATACAAACTGTCATTTGTAATACAATTGATTGATGATTCACAATGAATCATCATTTGTCAGAATTGTGGCGAATCAGCATTTATAATAATTGTGGCGAATCATTAGACGTCATTCTGAGGTCAGTCAGACTCGATTCCTCACATGAAAAAAGTGAAATATTGGGCTTTATGAAATCATTAAAACGACTGTTCTTTCTTTTGTAAACTCATTTTCTCAAGTTAAAATGAATATTTCATATATTATTACTAGTTTAAAATAATAAAAGGAGATATATCCAGCGTTTATAAAATGAATGAACGTTTTGAACCTTTAAATATCAAGTTGTGGAGCGCTATCAATTCGGTGTGTATTGACAACCACTAATTTCCCAACCATGTCAAGGACCAATATCCAAACTGCTCTCAAATTAAATAATAATAAAAACTAAAAATCACAATATTATAATGTGGTTGCCATGTAGTTGTTAATTTTTTACAAAAGTATGGTGTCGCCTTGCCATCATTACCTGTTATATGTGTTGAGAATATCTTTTCACATTCGAAGAATCAATCTGTTTTCGTCATTTTCGCCAGTTTATTTAAGGTTTATCAAATTTGTCTAATGAGCTATTTACTCTAAATGGGTTTAAACTAGTAATGATGTTCTCCCCGTGGTGTGAATTTTATAATTGAATTTCATCTTTTAGGTAATGCGGGTGGTGTCACAAACAATTCAATCATGTCAACCCTGAAATTCATAATCTTCTACTGAAATAGCAAAACTTGAATAAAAAAGTGTTCAATCTAAAGTAATGAAAATATAATCAGTTTAGTTTAATTCCTTTTGTATACACACATAAATACTTTAATGAAGATCTAAAATTGTCTCAATAGATCAAGTCATATACCTTATCTAGTCTGTACTTCAAATCTCCTTTTGCTGAATTGGCTCAAAGAAAGAAGAAATTCTATTTAAGTTTTTATACTTTAAGGATCTCTAGATACGAATTCTATGAGCAAGATAATAAAGGATTTAATACTACAACTTAATAAATATTATGTGAATTGCACTTCTTATGTATGCATGATAAGATAGACTCGTAAAATTATGGCTCAATGAATTTATCAAAGTAAGAGTACTCAATGGTTATAGTCATATCAAGTAGAGTTGAACTTGAATGCATCTGGTAGGCAAGATCATTAAAATTTTCTTGAAAAACCTCATGCTACTTAGCTAAGACAGAAAATTTAGTGTTTAATTCTCATATTGTGTAAATTTTATTTCAACATGTTTCAAAATCTTGTGATTTTAAGTCATTTTCAGGAGTATCTTGGACCTTATGATTATACTCTTTTTCCACCTCCATTTGCTTCTTTGACAAAATTGTACAAGTATATATAGAAGACCTCAAGTAATGAGGACATATTTCAAATTTTTCTACACAATCACTTCACAATATTTTCTTTAAAACCTGTTTCTATCCATTTTATATGTGACATTCTAAATTTGATTCCATGAACTCCAATATTTTTACAAGTATGCCATCTGGCAGTATGTATATCTTGAAAGTGAAAGAAGGTAAACAGAAGAAACTACCTAAAAATGTGGGTACAGTAAATTTTCATCTAGCTCTCATTAATAAAACTGATTCATCTCTGAATTTGAATCTTTATATTGCCCTTATGAAGAACTACTATGAGAAAAAGAATTCCGCCAAGTATAGTTCTGAAATTGACTCAGGTATTGAAATTTCCAAGGACGGATCAATTCTCAATTTAGATGAAGCTTTTTATGAGATTTATTCGCAACAGGTGTTTCATACAAATACAAACGATCGCTTAGAGCTGAGCAATCTTGATATTGTCGTGGATTCCACGGATAATGTTTTTTTTACCGTCAGAGGACGGGCAAATGTGTATCTAGTTGGTAGTGTTATGAACTCAGTTTCCAAGGTTGGAAATAGTTTGGAAATCTTACGAGATAAAGTCCACAAGGAGGGATTGGGTGAATCCATGGGAAAGATTACAGACTCTGAATTTGTCGATACACCTTCCAGTAGTCTCAGGACGTCGGACCTCGAAGGGTCAATTGAAGATATTTCATCCACTCAAGATAATGATTTTGGTATGAAGTATAAGAGTCTTGAAGCGCATTTTTGGTCGAAGAAACAAACCATCGAAGGGAATCCCTCATCTAATTTAGCGAAGCCAAAAAATGGTCATTCTTCAAATCATAATTATACTCAGGAATTTATAACACAAGCAGATGAAATGAATACTCATTCCAGCACTAGCACTAAATTTGAAAAAAAGCTTGGGAGTGGGATTACAATTTGCGATAACAATCTAGGTACAGGTCCCATTGCTCTACCAGGTGACCAAGTCAGTATTTTATATGCTCTCAAGATGAAAAATAAGGATTCCGAAGGGTTGAATTTGATTGGTAAACCAAAAACATATGAACTGGGTTCTGGAGAAGTTATCAGATGCTTGGATATGGGAATTATTGGCATGTCGGCCACAGGAAGACGTTTGATAACGGCTCCATTCAATATGGTGTATGGTGGGACAGACGAGTCTGGAATTCCTGGAAGAACTCTAGAATTTGAAGTTCAACTAGTTGACGTTAAAAATAAAAATGGAGAATAATTGGTTTGAGAACTATACAGATTAGCACTTCCTAGTGCAATTGAGTTTGACTACGAATAACAATCAGATATCAGAATGCAATTTATTTCCGTACGTAAGATAGGTAGGTCAAATAAACATGATTTTAATATTCTAACCTGGCACATTTTATTTGGGCTATTCTTTGTATTTCAATTATCTCCATTTCGACATACAATGGCGATTATTAAATTGGATTCTACGATGACAGGTTTCTTGTTTCTAAGGGCTTATACCTTTACAACTATCACAAACTATTTATTTGAGTTGATTAAATTCCATTCCAAGACAAGAGGAGAATACCTCAGCATACATGTCCTACTGTTTAAACTCCGTTCCCTGTCAAAACAGAAAACATAATAGTTAAAACCAAAGGCAAGTCCACCGAATATAGACTCATCTACAATTACATTATCTATCTGAGATAAACTGTTACTTCTATCTCACTCTATTAGAATTATCAAAAGTGTGATATGATTGATTTCAACGTTTACTCTTGAGCGTTTGAGACAGCAGTAGCTTGTAGAGCTAAAAAAGCGAGTACCTGAAAAATAGAATAGGCGAGATAAACTTGGGCATTGATGAGAGTTCTATCTTGTAAGATTTTTAATGCGTGGAGGAATCAAGAAAAAAGGAGATCAAATGCCATACTATATAGATAAACTGTGCAAATAGTATGAAATAAATAAACCACAAACAAAAGACATTAAAACATTCAGTACTAGAATCTAAAAAGGGACATCATAGAAACTTCCAGGTATTATACTAGAAATCATCTCTGGGTAGATGAAGCTCTTTGTGTAAGAGTGTTCCTAATTTACCAAGGCTTAGCATCTATAAATTCAATATTAGCATTTATCTCCAAAAAGCTTTTTACCAGATATTACATCTTTTGTACATACCTTGCTGAGTGGGGAGCAGGTTGAATCTCTTCTTCAATGTGACTCTCTGTCGGGAGTACTTGTCATCGGGAGAGAAACGAGCAGGGTGGGCAGACTTTGTGATCTCACCGCTCTCGTTGATCTTTTGAAGAGTGTAGACACGCTTGCCTTCAGAGTCCAAAGTGTACATCAAATGCATTTTGTCGGTTTATTATTTTTAGCAGGTCGATTGAATCAAGCAAGTTGTAGGGAGAAAATAAATTAGAAATATTCGCTGCCAGAAGAGTGAAATTTGGGATGGGAGAAAAAATTTTACGCAAATTGTTTCCTTGCCCTGTTATCACGTGATCTTTTCTTTTTTTTCTTCAAAATGCCTAAAAGTTTTGCTCTGTATTATAATCACTTGAAATAGAGCTTTTCAAATACCTGAAAGTCATTTACACCACTTGAAAGATTATTATATAAGTAGTTTTCATATTTTTCCACATTTTGTAGAATCGATTTCTATAATCCTGTTTTCATGTATCTTCGTAATCAGGCAATCTGGCCGAGTTGGTCTAAGGCGTAGGATTAAGGTTCCTATCTCTTCGGAGGCGAGGGTTCGAATCCCTCGGTTGTCATTACTTTTTGTTAGCTGTATTGAAGTGGTGCAATTTCATGGGATGTTCATGGGATGGAAAGAGTTCAGTAAATTATTTGGTGTGCAGTAATTCTTGAGGCCTGAGTCCAGTTTGAAATATACTTCTTTTCTATGGTCATTATTTCAAGCATATATTGTTTCTTTTTATAATTCATATAACATATACAAATGTCTATTCATTCCCTTTATATTATTGCGTACCGAAGAGTTAAAAAACAAAAATAATATCAGTTGTGGAAGCCTTGTTGCCCTCCATCTGAGTATGTCAAATTGATCTCCCAATAAATTTTCATGTTGAACAAAAAAAAAAAATTAAAGAAAATAAATTGCAGCCCTATTTTCTGTTTTCGTAAGGTTGAACAACTACGTGATACAAAAAACTTCAAGAATTGGTCAAAATCAAACCCTTTCAATTGAAGTCACAAACTTCCTGGAATAATTGTGAATCATTGAGTATTCTAATTTAGACTCACATTAATGACATTGATTTACTAGTCATACATTACCCTAATTGACAAACTCAGGGAAAAAAAACCTTTATGCCAGCCTCCCTTAGATGGGATTAAGCCGTATTACCTTCAGGAGAAAAGTTAACCGCAAAACGCAAAGATATATTAGAAACTCGAGACAAAGTATAGTACAAGATAATACGTAAATGAAAAGGCGTAATCCTCAACAATGTTAAATTAGCTTAGACCTTGTCCTCAGAGAGACCATGCTTCCAGTAGATGAGGTAAGGAGTGGTACCATCCTCACGGTAGTTGAGGAGGACAACCATTCCATCGGGATCCATGGATTCACCGGTGAAGAACTCGTAATCCTTGAAGTTGGCAACGATCTTCTTGACGTAGGCGGCAGCACCCTTCTCGAAAACAGCAACAGCTTCGGGGTTCTTCTCAGCAAGCTCAGCCTTGACCTTCTTCATGTATCCCTTGATGTAGGTAACATATGACTTCTTGTCAAAAGAGGTCTCCTGGAGTCTGAAAGAGTAGACAACATTGTTGGTGGTGATCATACCATCTTCAAGGGCATCATCACCATCCTCAGCAGAGGGGTTGGCTCCGATATCGACATCAGCACCAGGCTTGATGTTGATGAGAGTAGAGTCGACTTCGTAGACAACATTGTCAACAGTGGTGATATCGTAAGCATCAGAAAGAAGCTCGTCGCCGGTAACAATATCCTTGAAAATAAGCATTTTGATGATTCTGTCTTTCGATATAAGCAAAAGCTGAAGAAAAGGAAAAGGGAAGGAGGGTACACGACGATGCTTTTATTTTGGCCTAGGTAAGAAAATTTTTTTCCAGGCCTGAAATTTATACAGACAGTAAAATACGCACAACACGTGATTTAAAGCACACCCTGAGAGCTGAATACTTTGAATCAGAGATTTTTGAGGAAGCTTGAGAAGCGTAGAGGGTTAAAGAGGATTTTAAATAAGATAGATCAGTGATCAAGAAAAAGACTTAGGAGTTGTGTGTCAAAAGTAGCAAATCTAATTGTGTTTTGCCGTCGTCTTATTGATGTATAATAAATGGTGCCAACGAATAAATCTTAGGCAGTGAAGCCTCCATCAATGGTCACTTCTGTCCCGTTCATATGCTCAGATAGTACCAGCATCAATGCTGCATCCGCAATTGCATCTGAAGGGATTAGCTGCTTGGATGGACTTTGGGCAGTAAAAAGGTCTTTGAGATTATCGTCCACTGAGGTGGCCATTTCAGTGTCAACTAGGCCTGGACAGATTGAGTTGACCCGTATATTCCTTCCACCGAGTTCTACAGCCAAAGACCGAGTGAATCCAGAAACTCCTGCTTTGGTTGCAGCGTAAACTGAAGTGCCCTTGACTCCACGAACTCCTAAAACAGACGACATGTTGATAATACAACCCCGTTTCTTTCGAATCATTGGCTTCATGAGTGATTGGGTAGCATAAATAGTGCCTAGTAGGTTAAGGTTGATCAAACCATCAATAGCTTCCTTTGGGGTTGAAAGTAGTAACGAAGACTGTGCAACTCCTGCACAATTAACGAGGACATCAATAGTCGTGAGCTTTGTTCCTATATCCGATTCCGTAAAAGGTCGACATTGTGACAAATCGAATGGAGCGACTGTGTGAGTTTGGCTTCCATCGACTACAGAAAGGTTTTTAGCAGCTGCCACAAGCTTGTCGCGGTTTCTTGACAATAAAATCACTGATGCACCTTCCGAAGCAAATCGATTGGCTATTGCAAGACCAATTCCCTGAGATCCCCCTGTTATTAGGCATTTTTTTCCTAGAAGCTTTAGTCCTCTCCCAACTGTAGTACTTGATGTAGTGTAAAATCTCAAGTTCATGATGTCAAGAATTTCAAGGGAAGAGTGATGATTTGATGACGAAAAGGGAGTATGCATCTTCCAAACACTAAATTTTATTCATTCTTCCTACACACCCAAACATTTATGCTCCTACCTACACTTGAGGATATTTCTATTTTGGACGGATAGATAACTAACGATTTAATATGCCTGGAATACTTTCATTTGTGTTTCTAAGACCCAAATTTATGAAAAAGGTCATTAGGATCGCATGTGAGCCTGTAATTCTTCCTACCACTATTGTTACGTCTGGAACCTTTCTCTATCCTATTCAAGTAGCTCAGTATTATTTGACATGAAATAGACACTTCTAATTAGTATTTTAGGGGGTCTTTTATTTTATTTCAAGTCCTGTGTTATGGGCATATTTGATGACCGTCATAATTCCTGAGATAATGCTTACTTTGACAGTTTATGTATTCATGTACACAATGCTATATCCGCCTCAAGCATTAGTGGCATTCTTCTTCAATGGACCAACAGGTGTTTTAACGGCTTGGCTTGCCATGATTCATCAGTCGGCTGTGGTAGCATCAATGTTATCTAAATGGCTGTTGTTACCAACTCCTCTTCGAATGCTGTTTGAAGCTGTAAGTATATCTATAATGGCTCAAACTGCAAATGCTAAACGAAATGAAGGTAATGACACGGGAAGGATTTGACGATCTAGTCGTAAAAGGTAGAGCTCGCCGGGTAGTCAAGCCATCTATTCTGATGAGGGCTCGAGAGTATGCTCAAAAAATTCCTCGTAATGCTTTATTGCCCTTCTGGATATTGAAATCCATTGTAATTCTTGTGCTCCATTTTGTTCCAATCGTTGGTCCTATAATTTTGGTCCTAGTTGCGGCTCCTAAGCGTGGCAGAAGTACTCATGTTAGATACTTTGAGCTGAAAGGATACTCTCCTACTGAAATTCGGCATACAGTCGACAGTAGAAGAGGCCAGTATACTGGGTTTGAATATTCATGGAAGTTGAATCCAAACTGTCTACTAACCTGAATATCATTTAGATTTGGCCTTATGGCTGGGGCTTTAGAAACAATACCGCTTGTAGGGTTATTTTTCCTCTTTTCCAATACTTGTGCAGGAGCATTATGGGCTGTACATATGGAAAGATCCATGATAAAAGGAGCTCAAGGAAGCTTTAGATATGCTGGTGCTCAAAAAGCCAGGAGATTTCTTACGGGGTCTAAAGCATTCAAGAAATAGCAAAGGGTATGAAAAATAATCATATATATATAAAATAGGTGGTATTTATTAATACAAGCTCAAGAGAATCAACATAAAAACAGATATCAAATCAATTTAAAATAGATAAACACTGTCAATACATCCAAAGCCAGCAGCGACACCACCTTCATCACTAGACTGCAATTTGGAACGCAGAAGCCACCCAGCTTGCTCGTTGTGAGAGATTTCAGAGGTCTTTTGATTCCAAAGAACAGTTCCAAATACACCAAGCTCCGAAACAATATCACCATTATAAATTTCACCTGCTCGTAAAATCTTGTTTTGAAAGTTAGGAGGGACAATTAGTTCCATAAGAATATAGGCACCCCAAGTATCTTCAGGAATAGATTTCAAAAATCCAGGAATATTTTCTTTGTAGATGTTATTGCCACCACCCTCACGTTGAGGTTTCAAAACATATTTCTCTGGTGTGGCAAATGCGGCTTCTCTAGCCTTAAGACCTGCAGGGCTGTCGTTCATAGGGTGGATATTGACAAATGTAGCTTCCAGCTGTTGGATGATATGGCTGTCGACAGGTTGAGCGCCTGATTGAGACATGAACCTGTTAATAACTTCAGGATCAGTGAGAATTTGCTGGATTTTCTTTGATCCAGAAATTTGAGTGAGAAGGGAAGGACACTTGATGGCATGTGTAGTTTCTAGATAAATGCGAGCATCCCACTCAATCTCAGAAGGAAAATCGGTAGGGGCGTAAGCCGAACGGTAGTAAACTACAGATATCTCGGCTCCAGAAGGAATGTGAATAAGTCGATTGATGTTAGGCTTACCAGATTGGCCTGGCTCTGTTACATATCGAGTCTTTTCACGAATCTCACTCAAGGTCAATCTATAGCTGCGAATGCCATGCTTTTCGTACAATGAGTATTCAATATGTCTCTGGTCAAAAACGTTACGCTCATTGGGCTGCACAACAAATAAAATTGCAGTAGAAGAAGACTTGTTACTGGGAGAAAGCCAGTTCGAGACGTACTCTTTATGGCCCACTGCTAAACCATTGGCCAGCTCGTGGAGAGAACCAGATACGGATGTTGTAATGTGATCGGCCGAGGAACCGTACGTTCCAGACGAAGAGAGGTATGTATGAAGTTCAGATACCTTTGTAGATAGTGCACCGAACGAAATTGAAACGGTATTAAACTCAATTTGCTTGATTGCGGCGCTTCCTTGGTATCCAACATCATCCTTGTTGACAATATAATCGGAGCGGAATAAACCAAGAGTTAAAGGCTGAGACAGACCAGTGGCTTTTGATTTCAAGTAGGATTCCCAAAGTTTTCCTGTGAAATCTCTATCCAACTTAAACACGCTACACACAAAAGTTAGTATATTTTGGTAGTGTTGCTTTCAAAACCTACTCAGTAAGAGACTCCCTGAGCCAATCCTCGTCATTGGAAACTCGAGCATATAGCTCATTAAAAGCTTTTTGTACTGTGAGAGCATTGGCCATGCCAGACTTGGGGAAGGGTGAAGGATAAACGGTCACTGGAGCGTGAACAGCAGTTACTCCTTTGCCTTCGGGAGTGAGCATAGCTAGACCATGACCTAAGCACCAGTCAATAGTGGTATTGTTGATGAATTCAGCCTGCTCATCAGACACTTCAGGGGGATATGAGGGATACTCCATTGCGTATTAATATTGTACTTAGTCTGGTTGATGGTATTTGTAAGATGGATCAAACATTCGAGGGCAATAAAATACCCATTCGATGGCGACATAAAGTTAAGACTTGGGACTTAAACCAAATATACACTTAAAACTCAAATGAAATTTCTATCTATATATTGCAATTCTATACAACTAAAAAACAATTTTTTTACCTTCAAATTTGACAGGAGCTGCAGACAGCTTCTTCTTCGCCTCCCATGAGGGATGCAGATTCTTCTTCTCTGGCAGGTCTGGAAGGGATTTTTGCTGTGGACGTTCAATTCCTAATTGGCGTCTACGCTCTTCACGCTGCTCAAATTCAGCCTGTCTTTGTGTCCATTTGGCTTGCTTGTTTTCACGCTCTTTTTTCAAGTGATTAGCGTTCTTGCCATATTTCAGCTCAAAAATTTGACGACGAGCACGCTGACCTCGACGATTCTTGCGCTGGGTGGTAGCCTCCTTCACAACAGTATCATTATCAAGATTATAACCTCTGTCACGGGGAACATCCTCCATTTCGTCGTCTGATCCGCCAGAAAAGTACCCTGAAGCAAGCGCCGGAAGGACGTAAGAGGTTGCCTTATCTTCCTTTTTCCTCTTCAAGGATGAATTTTCTGTGCCTTCGGTGTCACTAGCTTGATCTTCATCTGGGAATACAAAAAAGTCGTCTCCGTCTTCAGCTTCGCTATTGCCATTATCAGCATTTCCCTCAGGCAACCGAGTAGTTCCTAATATAGATTGATCTGCTTCTTCATCGCTCTCCTCGTCGCTTGAGGCAGCATTCATTCCTTTATAGTTATCATAATCATCAAGCTCAGAGTTTTCAATTTTACTCTTATCCTTCCTTTCCTTTTTCTTCCTTTTAGCAAGTTCTGCTGCACTCTCCTTCTTTGCTAGCTTGACGGCATATTTCACAGCCGTTACCAGGCTTTCACTGGCTGTTTTTACTGAAGCTGTGTTACAAAGTCTAGCAACGACAGTAAGAAGAGCTGGAGATGCCGTTTTATAAAACACAACTGAAGGAGAATCATCAGAGGGGCTCACAATGCTGTAAGGTAAAAATTCGGGAGGGTCTTCACGATGATGTTTTGAAGGAAGAAAAGATTTTTGCATGTATCGAACTACATGGACTGAAGTTAACTGGGCGACATCGATGCTTTTGAGTTCTAGTTGCTCATCTTGTAGTTTCTTAACTTTATCAGGATAATCTTCTTCTTTCTTTATGCGTTTGATGATTTTTAAACCTTCTGTGGCTTTCGCCTTTTTTATTGCTCGCTGGATCTCTTTGGAGTAGTGATGAATCTTTTGTTCTACAAGTTTCACACGAAGAGCCTTAATATTTTCCTGAACTTCAGGTGAAATTTTGACGGGCCCTTGTTCTTTTTCTTGCTGATCTTGTTGCTCTTGAGCAATCAAGTCGGCTCTGTAAGGGTTTTCATACGAATCTTCTGATTTCTGATCTCTTCTCTCTTTCTTCTTAGTTTTTCGTAGCTGTTTTCCAGCCGCAAACTGTGTTCGGACAAGACGAGTATTTGTGACATCTCTTGAAGCACTAGCTTCAAGCATATCCAACTTCCAAAGCAGGTTCTCTTTTCGTTTTTTACCTTTGTTGATCTGTGACATGTTGATGATGGTTAGTGTAGAAAGGTTTCGTGGGAGAATTAAAATTTTTTTGTTCTATACAGAAACTGAAATTTATATATGGAAACACCATGTAGAAACAAGAAACTGATATTTGGACTATATATACATGAAGGTTGACAAAAATCATAGAACTAGACTTGATTATTTCTTTTCTTCTTCCTTAATTTTAGCAGGCTCCCAGGATTCCTGCCAGACAACAGTAGGGGGAGTATCAGTAGGAACTCGAAGTTCTGGAGAAAATCTCTTTCCACGCTCTCTTCTGGTGCCCTCAAAGGCTAAGAAGGGATCAGTAGCCTCTAGCTCTTCGCATGCTTCCACAATCTTATTGTACTGGTGCTCAAGCTGAAGCTCATGTGCATCACGCTTGCTCTTTTGGAAGAGTGCCCAAGCTCTGGTAGTGGCATTGTGTCGCAGCAGATCCTCCAAAGAAAGTTTTAGTCGTCGAGGCTGCTTCTTTCTAGCACTGAATACACTGAGTTGAGTGACAAGCCTTTGGACGTTGGCTGATTGGGCGGCATTTGTCTTGGTTCGCTTCCCTCGAACCATGATCTTGGAGACCAACAGCTGCTTTTGTTGGACTGGAGCAGCGGTTGAAGGCAGGGCCAGCACAGAAGAAGCTGATCTCAGAACGCTCTGGGCTCTTTGAAAAGTAGAATTAAATGACATCTTAATATAGTCAGATATATGCCTGGACAGTGATATTACTATGATCTTACCGCTAACCTTTGGTTCTTGCAAATAATTTCAATTTTGAAAGCAGCGGTTGGTCGTCGTTTTTAGTTTCTGCGACGAGATTTTTCAGTTTTTCGGTGACCCTAACCTGAAGTCATATTATTGGTCACTCAAAATAGAAATATGTAGCCTGGGTTCGAATCCGGCTTAAAACATTGTAATACGCTGTTTTCTCCATTCTTCTCAAATCAAGGATACAAACGACCCACCCTTTCAACTCAACTTGAGGTCTCTGCCAACTTGTCTGATTTTGTTATATAAGTCGTTAATCCATGAGATTCTTGAACCTAGTCCTTACGTGTGTTTAACTCTCTTTTTATTTTTTCGTCTATTAAGGGCAGTCCTGCATCATAACCACGCATAGTTCCGCTCCTATTACTATTTTCATCTTCTTCAACTGTATTCTTTCGTTGCGTAGTGGAGTATTAGACCTTTATAAGCCTACTCTATTCCTTTCACGCTACCATCTCTTTCATTCTATGAATCCGCACACTCACTTTCTAAATTTACATTTTTTTTTTAGTTCTAAAATTTCTGCTCTTGAGTCCAGGAATTTGAAATAATTGAGATTTCGATCGCTTAAAGTATTCCTTCTCACACCACCCCTGGATAACTTTATCACTTGTACCTGCCCACATTCAATTCGAACATTCAACTGCAAACGTTTGCTTTGATAAACATATCATGAAGCAGAGGACTCAGGAACCTGCGAACTGCGACTTGAACCTTCTTCACGAGACGTTTGATTGTGTCATTAAGTCTTTGTGGGTTGACCCAAACTCCAGGGAAGCAGATTCTCCCTTTGGCCTTAATAGTAAACTCAATGCCCCCTCTTCAGTCCCCTTTCCCCAAGATACCACAGAGATCAATGCGCATCTAAAAGAATTGAGATATATAGTGGGGTTTTTACATGAAAAGCTTAATGAGAGAGCAGAGGCCGTCAAATTTGAATGGGAAGAATCATTAGCATTTGCTTCAGCGGCAGCTTCCTCTGAGAAATCCAAAATCACTTCTCCGCCAGTAAAACGAATATCTACTAACAACCTAGCATATTTGGCTGGCTCTCCTGTCTCAAGGTCAACGCCCATGCTAGATCAAATGGGTTCAGATACATCATCCAGATCGTCAATTGGTAGTCCTGTTCAAATATTTGATGAAATGGTACACAGTACGGCTAAAAATGGCCATTGGGGCTCGTCAGCATCATCAGCATCCAGCCTAAGCGGTTCAAACCATAGCGAACTGTTACACAGCAATGCTGGACAAAGCAAAGATCCACATCAGTACGCATATAACACATCTTCTTGGAGTACCAGTACTCCAAATGGGCGTCGGATGTCCACGATATCATCATTTTCACCAGAACAGTACAGACGCCGGTCGCTCATCCCAAGAGCAACAGTTTCAAGGAATTCATATTATTCCTCCCCACCCTCTCATACATTACCCGTTCTTCCTTCATCTAAACCAGCAACTACCGTGCGAAGTCAAACGCCAGGTTATCTTTCATCCACTGCCAGCTCCAGAGCTTACGCGCGGCCGTCACAAGCAGACAATACCATAAGCCCAAATCGGTCAATACAGCGACCAAACTCAGTAGCATCTGTAAGTTTACGACATCGGGCCAGCATGCCTTCTATTGGCAAAAGACCATTATCCCAGCAACAACATATCCAGCCCATGCCTCAACAATACCCTGCCAGGTCAGCTTCATCTCTGTACTCAGTCCAGGAGGATATACAGCACAATCGTCGTAGCACCAGTAGTATTATGAGGCGAATGTCATCTACAAGCATGCTTCATGATTCCTCCCATATGTCACACATGAAGCTAGGACAGTATAGCACCGGTAAGAATGCAAATGGTGCATCTGTCCATACATGTAACTGTCACCACTGTGTAGAGAATCAGTATATGGATGACTTTGAATCCAGTGAAATCAGTCAAGTCCAACATACTGCTATGGGCCCCCCTCATTCTGTTAATGTTATGAGCTCACCTCAATATCGTACCAAGTCGCCAGTGAATCAAATGTACAACAGACAAATTTATATTTCACCGCTTCGACGTCAGTCACAGTTAAAAACCTACGACAGATCACAGTCTCGAATATCCTTTTCTGCGTTGAGGGCGGTCTCAGATCCTCCACGTAGTGCCAGTGTTTGTTATTCATATAATGACTCCTTTTAAAAGGGGGAAAAGAGGGAATAAGAAATGCAGCGCTCTTGTGTTTTCCTTACCGCCTTATTCAAGTAATTTATTTAATTTATTCATTATCATATCATGCCAAATAGGTAGTCCAAGTACTATAAAATGACTTTCAGTTGGTAAATAGAAATGAGGGCAAAAAATAGGAGTGATGGGGGTTGTCATATAAAACACGACCGCTGAAATAGGAAACTAATTTATCTCCATCTATAACAAACTTTTTATTTCTATTATTTATATATTTACTGTAATTTATTTTATTCACCACAACATAATGACAGAAAAACAAACTAATAACAATAAACCGCCGCTGCTACGCGTCGTACAGTCAGCAAATGGAGGTACAGTTCAAGAAAAAACATCTCTCCTACTGGGTCACAAGTTTGTAGACGAGTCGGGCGAAGAGTATGGCGGGCTGGAGTTTGGAGGCTTTCGACAATACATGGCGGCCAAACAAACCAAACTCCAAAACCAAGCCCAAGTTGCTGTGCTAACTGAGGGTCTTGATCAATCAGGAAATAATAATGAAGGTGCTGGTGGTGGTTCTACTTCAAACGTGTTTTCAGGATGTGTTATTTATGTTAACGGCTATACGGGATCTGAAATGTCGTCGGAACAACTTCAACGATTAATTATTTTGAATGGAGGTGTTCATGTTAACCACATGTGGGGTGGAAAAACAACAGTTACTCATATTGTAGCATCAACCTTAACGGCTAGGAAACGAGAAATGTTTGAAAAATACAGGGTAGTCAAACCAGACTGGTTGGTGCAATGTGTGGCTCAAGGACGCTTGGTGCCTTGGCAAGAGTACAGAACTATAGAAAATGGAAGTATGCCAGGACAGACAAGACTGACGACGAAGCCAAATCCTCCTGCTCTAGTACAGCAGCCACAGCAGTCGCGTGAAGGGATCCCGAAAATAACTGATCCAGCGTTCATTAAACATTTTTATGAGCATTCTCGATTACACCATCTTAGCATGTGGAAAGCCGACCTACGACGAAAATACTTGAATGAAGCCAAATTAAATAGTAGCCAGCCCAGTAACACACTTCCCCTGCCTTCCGACACTCCTCGTATTATTATGCACGTCGACTACGACTCGTTTTTTGTGTCCGTAGCACTTCTCAGTCGGCCCGAGCTTCGTGATAAACCTGTCTGTGTTGCGAGTGGAACTAATGATTCAAGCGATGTGGCTTCGGCTGGTTATGTGGCCCGCCAAAAGTACGGAGTTCGCAATGGGATGTGGCTTAAACGAGCTCGCGAAATGTGCCCACAACTGGTGATTCTAAGGTTTGATTTCGAGGCATATGAAGTTGCGTCGAAGCATTTGTATGACGCTCTAATTGAGCTTAAACCTGATACAATATATCCTGTATCAGTAGATGAGGCTATAGTTGACGTAACTACTCTGGTATACTCATATCTGCCTGATATATCATTAGCGACTGAAGAAGAGATTGCAAACACAGCAGAAGAAATGGTAGCCTCAAAACTTCGAAATAAAATAAGAACAGCTGCTGGAATTGAAGCCAGTGTTGGGATTGGAAATAACATGTTGTTAGCTCGCATTGCATTGGCTAAAGCAAAGCCAGCAGGTCATTTATGTATAAGGTGGTCTCAGAGGTTTGAAGCTCTAGATGATGGTACTATTTCACTACGAGATCTTCCTGGTGTAGGCCGGTCAGTGGTACGACGACTGAACGATTCTCTTGGTGTTACTACAGTACAAGAGCTACGCGAAAAAGTGACACAGCAAAGCTTAGAACAGGTATTTGGCCCACGGCATGGCTTGAGGCTATGGGAGGTAGCTCGAGGAATTGACGACACTAGCCTTGAAGAAAGCGTGACTAATGCACTTGATCGCAAATCCATTGGCGTTGAAATCTCATGGGGTGTACGCGCTGACACTCGTGAAGAGGTAGGCCAGTTCATTCACAACCTTGTACAAGAAGTATGTAATCGCATGAAGCAAGATAATTTAGTAGGAAGCAATATTACCCTAAAGGTTTATCGGGCTCAAAAACATGCAATTGCGAATCGCGCGAAAGCATTTGGACATGGTATGTGCGATATTTATAGCAAGTCGAGAGGAGTTCCAGGTCATTTAGCACCAACAAGCGATCATGGAGTTATCACTGACCTGGCATTAGCGCTTATGGATACAATGGAATGCGCTCCAATTGCATTACGTGGTGTTGGACTGCAAATGACCAAATTGGAGAAAGAAGATAGTGCTCAGCGCGAACCAAAAGGAGTTAAAAGTATTCTGAGGTTTGTTGAGCCAGTAGTAGTTGCGCCAGCACCACCAGCACCAGCACCACTGGCGCCAATAACTCCTGTTAGAGAGCAACCGCAAAATATAGATTGGGATATCTATGCGGCATTGCCATCTACACTTCGACAAGTTGTGAAGGAGGAATATAATTTACCAAGCACTCCTCGGTTAAAACGACCAGCTTCACCAGAACCCACAGTTCCTTCTGGTATTGCCACTACTAGTGCCATTCGGCCTAATAATTTCAGCCGGCTAAAGAAGCCTCGATTAGTACGGTTATCAGGGGCAGGTCAAAACACACTTACACAGCAATTTCGAGGTAATACTACTACTAATGGAACGAGTAACAGAAATGGACCTGCCCTCTTTAATCCAAACAGCAGTCAAAACTATTTTGCGCACCCTTCTATTATAGATTCCGAAATTCTTAAAGAACTTCCTGAAGCTGTTTTGGCAGACCTTCAACGCGAGTTGAAACAAATGCTTCATAGTAATAGCTCATTATCACCCAGCAGCAAACCCAGCAATGGTAGTAGCAGCAATACCACGAGACAATGCCATAATAACAATAATATCAATGTAACGCCACTGCGACCCCCACCGCTTCTTGATAACAGATTCACTGATATCAGCACTCAAGTATATCCAACACTTTCGACCTGGATCCAAACCGCCAGTTTACCAAGCATCGGCGGTCCACACCCAACTGACATTCAAGTTGTCGTCAAGTACGTTCATGACCTGATAGAAACGCATCCAAAGTACTGGACACAAGCTAGTAAAGTTGTGGACTGGGTTCGGCGTCGTGTAAAGCGTGTTTGTAATTCAATGTTAGAGCAGCAGCGGCAGCAGCAGACTCAGACAATGACGGCAACTGAAAATAATAAGAATAAAAATAATCCCGCTGATACAACCAGGATTAAGGATGAGTGGGACGAGGTTGTGCGGCTGTTGGAGAAAACGCTGAAAGATGGGTTTGAGGTACAGGGGATTCCGATATGAAATTGTATTTGGGTTGACTTTTAAATGAATTTATGATTTTCTATATTTATGCTTTATGATTTACGATAAAAATTTACGATTACGATTAACGATTACGATTTATGATTTTATAGTTTATGACGGCTTTTTTTATGATTGTAATATGTCAAGTGTTTTTTTATTTTTATTGCTTCTTTACTATTATGTATTATCCAATTTATATTCTATTAGACCATACTCTTTTAATTTCTTTATATGACGGACCATCAAGACTATTATGTCCTACTACACACAAGATCATAAAACTCTGTTCAATACATAAAACTAGATTGGCTCCATTTTTCTTTTTAAACCTCGCTATATCAAGTATTTAACTGGTCTTTCGAAGCGCTAAGAAAATTAACAGTTGTTCAACCCCACTTATGATATAGATATTTGAGGTACAAAGTCTAGCAACGCTTTCATCATAAAATGCTTTCTTTGACTTCCGTATAAATTAAATACTTTAACCAATAGCCCACAAACTTTAATAATATCATGTACTGATGCGTAGGATACGGCTTCGTAACAGTCTCATACCTGGCAATTGATTCGGAACACAGAAGTTGTAAATTCTTAGACAAGATGAGGATTGTAAAACAAACCAGTCGTGTTTGAGTTCGGCTCTATTGCCATCCTCTCACTTCAGCATATACATGACTTCGAAATATTATTAGCTTTTCAAAATTATAAGAATGTTTCTCTTTCTTTTTTTTTATATATAATAAACCATGAGCAACAAATTAAACACAAACCATAAAACATAAAATACAAGCAAGGATCATTCTTAAAATGCTTCCAGGATACGGAGAGTATTGGTGTGGCCACCACCACCAGTCCAGCCCTGAATGGCTACAACTACATCACCCTTCGACAAAATACCCAGATCAATTGCAGAGTCAATACCCCATTTAAGACGCATCTCAACATCGTTTTGCCAATCAACCACTGATAAAGGCTTAGGCTTAGGGTAGATGAAGGGATACACGCCTCTGTAAAGATGTGAGAACCGTGCACAGTTAGGGTTTCGGGTAACCATGAGAATAGGGCAGTTAGGTCTGTACTTGGAAAGAAGACGTGCAGTGGAACCAGAAATAGACAAGACAATAATAGCCTTTGCTTGCTGTTCAAATGATGCAGATACAGCCGAGATAGCAATTGTCTCACCTGTTTCTGTGGGTCTAGGAGCCAAAGATCTAAGTTCATTAAATAGAGGCTGGTAGGCAATGGCCTTTTCAGCGACCAGAGCAGTTTCGTGCATCATGTTAACGGCCTGCAAAGGATAGTTACCCTTGGCAGTTTCTCCAGACAACATGACACAGTCGGCACCATCTAGAATAGCGTTACCGACATCAGAAACTTCAGCACGAGTGGGACGGGGGTTATATGTCATGGATTCGAGCATCTGAGTTGCACAAATGACAGGCTTTCCGGCTAGGTTACATTTGGCAATGAGCTGCTTTTGTACAATGAATACCTGAGATGCGGGAATCTCAATACCCAGATCACCACGGGCCACCATGACACCATCAGTCTCCTTAAGGATTTCGTCAAAGTTGTTGACGCCCTGTTGGTTTTCAATTTTGGCAATAATCTTAATGCTCTTGCCATCTTCGCCGAGCACCTTTCGGATTGCGCGGATATCATCAGCGGTACGAATAAAGGATGCAAAGATAATATCAACCTTATTGTCGACACCAAATCTGATGTCAGCATGATCCTTCTCAGACAAGGCTGGCAAATCCACATTGGTTTTTGGGAGATTGACACCTTTGTGAGATGAGATTTTACCGTCGTTGAGAGCCTTGACCCGCAATGTTTGGGGGTCCGAGATCTCTAGTACCTGAAAGGACAGAACGCCATCATCTACAAAAATGATTCTGCCTTCTGTAATGACCTTGGAAATGTTCTTGTAGTCAAGATACATAATTTTGTCATCACATAGGGTAGCGTATTTCTCGTCGGTAGTGAAGATCATTTCATGACCAGCAGACACGGGGTAGTCTTCATTGTTAATGGTAGTACCAGTTCTAATTTCAGGACCTTTGGTATCGAGAGCAATGGCAATGGGTCTTCCGGGGAAGTCAACTTCCGAAGCGCGCACGTTTTCAATGACAGAGGAGTGGTATTCATATGAGCCATGAGAGAAGTTCATACGGGCGATATTGAGACCAGCTAAAATTTATAAAGTTAGTACTGATTAACGAGACGGTGTGTATATTGGAGAGGAAATAACAAACCTTTTCTAAGAGCAGTAATCATTTCTTTGGAGTTTGTCTTTGGTCCAATTGTTCCAATAATAGAAGAACGGCGGTAATTTCTATTAGGTAGGTTTTCCACGTCCAAGGTGGTGAGCCATTGGAGACTCGTAGAGGGATTATCTGAGCCGTAAATCATTTTTGGTGAGAGAGAGTAGGAGGAGGAGGAGGAGGATGAATATTAAGAAGAGAAAGAGAGGGAGAAGAAAGAATGGAAAAAAAAGAAGGATGAATAAATAAATAAAATGAAATAAATAAATAATTTTTTTTGTTTTTACAAGAGAGGGAATAGATTCATATTTATACATTATTATTATTATTATACCGCGGTGATCTGGGAGTGGGTGGTCGCCGTTTGATGATCAGAAAGTTGGTACGTGTGACGGGCAGCAACACCGCAACACCGCAATCCAGCAACATTACCAGTCTGGCAGCCACGAGCTGCACAGAAAGCACCGTCTGAGCCAGGGAAGAATAAAAGAACTACAAGGAGTTAAAGGACGATTTATTGGGTAAGTTTAGCATCAATATGAGAATGGTTGGCTAGTTCAAGTACGAATAAAAGTAGTAGTTTTATACGGAAAGTGCCAGAAATGGCTATAAAAAGGAGCAGCGGCAGTTTATAAAACAAACAAAACATGGAAATAACAGCGAGATACAAATGAAAACAAATGGAAACAAATGAAAACAAGAAAACAGGTGAAGACAAGTGGAAGTCAATGAAGTCAATGAGGCCAATTCACATTGTTATTTGCCAACAATCCTCTCTGTCTCTCAAGAAGAAAAAATTCTGTCAGGCGGGTTAACGGGCGTTATCAATACATTTTAAGGGCCCAGATGTTTTTAAAACTATTTGAATATTATCCTTTCCTCCTTTTTCTATGAACCGCTGACCTTCATCATCAATCGCCCATCATCGTCATCATCATTATCACCAATCACCATCACCCACCGCTGCTGCTGCGTTTATTTTACTGAGGAGCAAAATTAATTTTTTTTTCTTTTCCAAGACTCGTGTGGCTGTCTTACCCTTGCCCTTAAAGTTAATCGATTTCTGGCAGCGGCGGTTGTTGACTTTTTGTTGTTGCATCTAAATGGAAACAACCAAATACTGGTGCAGTATGGGGTAGAATAACGTGAAAGTGATTGGTATTTTTTTGGAATAGGCTCATTGATGGGCTCAGTCGGTTTTTTTGTTTTTTTATTAGTCCAAGATTTGTCGTAGGTGTTTAAAATAATACTCACACTTATGGTGAGAAATTGATGACGATGACCCTGAAATACCAAGTATGAAAAGCTTAACTATGGGGAAGTGCGGGGTGATGTCTAAGCCTTTTAAAATGCGGCTGGTTTTGAAGACCTAAAGGGAATTTGCCTGAAATAGGAATGAGCAGATATTTTATGACTGAATCTGGATTTCTATGGTGGGTTTTTATAATTATGGAAGGCGAATAAAAATACGGGGAAATGTAAATTGAAATATGGAACGACGCGGACCTTGTTTACTGTTTTATCAGAGTGATAATGAACTGAAATGTAAAAAAATGAAAATACTAATAACGATGACCAAGACGAAGACAATGATGATGGTGTATGCCCAGTTGTTTCTACAAGAGTTATAACAGCAACGTTAGATGATCCATCTTTCTTTCTTTGACTATAGCGTTACAATAATAAAAGAAAGGCCCAGTGAACGCCGATGAATATTGGACATGGCACGTTAATCAATTACGGTTTTGAAGCGTTTAATCGTGAGTATTAGGCTGAGTATTGTGATTATTCTAGCAGTAGCAGGAGTGATAGATCATCCACCCCATCGTATCACCCAGACTAACTCTGGATATTACAAATGCCGGAGGATCATTTGAATTTTACCAGACTTGAATATTAACTCCAGATATGGTTGGATTTATACATTATCAGACAACATCACATTAGCCAGTGACGACATGAGAATGAGCCTCTAGTTTATCTCTAGTAACTATACAGAATCACAGATTTCCTATCACTTGATCTTACTTCAGACTATAATCGCGTATCTGCTCTATGACACAAAGAATTATAAATCAACCTAGGTAATCATCAACCAAGATAGTGAATTCAGCCCATTACAAGCAGTATCAATTGCCCACTACGGCAACAGTTGTGGAACTAATGGGGTTTCAAAGAGTCACCGACCTGTGATATGATTCCCCAGACCAAGTCCAAACATGCAATACCTACTAGAAACGTATGCTATATGACCCTATCTGACCCCCAACCATTCCACGTATCTCAAGAGGCTTACTCAATAGCTCGCTATTATGATCAAATCGATTCCATAGACAGATCTCACGTATTTTCAGCTCGGCATGTCTTTTTCTAGTCGTCCGTCTCGTGAGAGTCCATTTTACTTTTATTTTCTTTTTTTTGTTCTTTATTTTATTCTTATATTGTTGCAAACAGTGAGCAGGGTAATTAAATTTAGTTAGGTTACGCTAGGGCTTTATATTTATGACTTAGGCTTTACACTTTGATACTTACACCCTTTTGTGCTTTCAAGGTGGTAAGGGCTAGGGATCAATAGCCGTGCTATTTACGACTAATGCTGCTGCTTAGTTGATTTACTTTCACTTGGATGATTTTCATTTTGTAAGGGGAAAATGAGAAAAAATTCGTAATAATCATAATAAATTTCTCTAAACCCACACGTATTTATTTATAAACCTTCTTCTTTTTCTTTCCTCTCCTTTTCTTTCTTTTCCTTCCTTTCCTCACCAACTACTCAATCATGTCTGAAGAACGTACTTTTATTGCCATTAAGGTAAGTCATTTATATCAATTACACATAACACCTCCATCTAACAGCATCTTTCTTTGAATAGCCTGACGGTGTCCAACGTGGACTCATTGCTCCTATCATTTCCAGATTCGAGCAGCGTGGCTTCAAGCTTGTTGCCATCAAGCTTGCTCAGCCCTCTGAAGAACTACTCCGTGAACACTATACTGATCTTCAGGAGAAGCCTTTCTTCCCTAGTCTCTTGAACTACATGCGTTCTGGACCTGTTCTCGCTACCGTCTGGGAAGGTAAGGATGTTGTCAAGCAAGGACGTGCCATCCTTGGTGCCACCAACCCTCTGCAATCTGCTCCTGGCACCATCCGTGGTGATTACGCCATTGATGTCGGTCGCAATGTTGCCCATGGATCTGACTCTGTTGAGTCTGCCAACAGAGAGATTGGTCTTTGGTTTAAGAAGGAGGAGCTTGTTGAGTACAAGCCTGCTCTTACTTCTTGGATCTACGAGTAAAGTATTTTTATTACTGTAATATGAAATCAAAAATAAATAAAAAGACAATTAAATTAATAAATATTAAATTTTGTATATGAAACGTATGCCTCAGATGATTAAGGTGACAGGTTTACTCAGACTCGTCGGGAATCGTTTCAATTAGAACACGTCTGACCTTGCTTGGACTTGACTTGTCGCTTTCTTGCTCTGATTTAACAGCAGGAGCCTCAGGAGTGGCTTCAGTCGTAGCGTCAGTATCAGCAACATTAGCAGCAATTGGAGCCTGCTTTTTGAGGAAGGCCTCAACCTTGTCTGCATAAGTCACAGCAACCCCAGTAAGTCTCTGTTTTCTTCGTCGAAGCTGTACAAACTCATCATTATACTCTGAATTATTTGCATTTTGAACAAGTTCAAGCTGATCAAGGTCTTGATACAATTGCTCGAATCTGCGTTGTGTGGTTTCAAGTACTTGGGTTATAGATGATTGTGAAAGTCTTAAGGACTCACTAGATGAAGAGTCTGAACTATCTGTGTCTGGTGAACTTGATGAAACACGTGTGTAGGTGTCAATGCATCGGTTTAGTTTGAATTCAAGGTCGTCTAAAATTTGGTTCGTATCCTTGAGACCTGAAGATGCTGAAGAATCAGATTCTGCGGATGTCTTGTCGGTAACTTCTGGGGTAGCCTCGGTAGCTGCATCAGGAATGGTGATATTCTCTGAGCTGTCTTCAGTTGGTTCTTGTGTTTCCTGCTCTAATTCTTGATGATCAAGAACAATTGTGACCTCAGCGCCGTTAACCTCAGTTTCAGTATCTGATTCAGTATCAGGCTCTTCTACTAGAGGTACATTAGCAACAACTTCCTTTGATGGGTGCTCATAAATCTGTTCATGATCACTATCAGCCTCAGACTCAGGAGCATCTTCGGTTTCATTGTTTGTCATTTCTGCATCCTGAACTTCTTGCTGTTCTTGTTCTGACTGCTCATCAAGTCCAAGTAATGTATTCAAAATAAATTCAAACCCATTCTGGTTCTGTTCTTGATCCTGCTGGGCCTGGTCTTCATAGGCAACTTCTATTTCAGGTTCAGTGGAGAACGGTACATTAACCACATAGTACTGAACCTCCTGCTGTTGCCTTTGCTGCTGCTGTTGTCTAGCACGCTGTTGCCTTCGCTGCTTTTGCAACAACCATCTCTGATAACGTTTTTCCTGGAGTTCCTGTTCCCGTTGAGCTCGTTCATAAGCTGCATAACGGCGGCGTTGCTGTTGCTTCTGGTAGTACCATGCGTCTCTAGCAGCCTCATTCAAAAGGACAAGGCTATCAGGTGTGGTGGTTCTAATGAACTGAGATGATGACGATGATGGCTGGCAAAAGGGGTGTGCATAGTACCTGGTTGGCTGTTGACGGCAGTTGAATCGAGGGTTGACCAAGTAAGGGGAATTATAAGTCATAAACATTGTATAGTTGATTGATCTAGTTTGTTGATTGATAAAGAATTAAGTGTAAAGTAAAAATGATGGAGGTGAAGAAGAATGATAGAGAGAAAGAAAAGAAGAAAAAACAATAAGAGTAGAGAAGTCAACGTCTTATATAGTTTTGTTCTTTCATCATTATGTCTCTATCGTCAGAACTGGTATCATCATAATTTGTCATGCTGTATTTCTAATTGTTTCTAGTGCATTCGAGTGGCGTCGTCGTCCTTCTTTTGCCTCCTAAAAGGTTTGTGATTTCAAATTTCAAGGAGGTTTCTATTTTATTTTGTCAACTTTTGATTTCAAATAAGTGTTTACCAGCGCCGCACAGAGACCCTAGATTATTCTAGAAATTTCCAGATCAAGTAACCTACAATTATAGGTTCTTGCCGTGCTTAACTCCCACCACCACCAAATCTCGGGCCATAATCCACCAAAGTCAAACCAGCAGCCTTCATTCGGTTACAAATGAAACTCAGAATTGCCGTGCTCCAGTTAAACCCTAGAATTGGGTCCGTGAACGCTAACATAGAACGTGCAAATGCTATTCTTAAAGCACATGGATTCAATTCAAGTAATACTACTAATTCTAAAGCAAGCAAGGAACTTGATGTTCTGGTACTACCTGAACTAGCATTTACAGGTATTACTACCAACAAAGAGTTCATATACAACTGACTAACGCCAGATATTATTTTGCTTTTATAGGATACAATTTCAAGTCTAAAACAGAGATTACACCGTATTTAGAACCAACAGCATCTGGCATCTCGACCTCTTGGGCTAAGAAAACAGCGCTCTCTCTAGGATGCCACACACTCGTAGGGTATCCTGAACTCTCCTCATCAACTTCCTCTGAAGGCACCGCACTACAGGAAAAGATATATAACTCTGCTGTCATGGTCTCACCTAAAGGAGATGTCGTTTTCAACTACAGGAAAACGTTCCTATACGAAACAGATGAAGGCTGGGGATGTTCTGAACCACCTACACATACCTATAATGACGGTACAGCATTTCCTCTAACTGGTAATATTACCTTAGCATCTGGCCAGCAATTAATTACACAGGTTGGTATTTGCATGGACTTGAATCCCTATAAATTCAAATCACCATTCACTGATTATGAGTTTGCAAACGCTGCACTTAAAAACAAAGCATCCTTGATATTATGTCCTACAGCTTGGCTTCATCCCGATTCCCCTGATATAATGACTCAAAAAGATGATGATGACGATGATGGTAATCCCATCACAGAAGATTACAAAAGATCTAGGCTTGCTGAGGTTCTAGAATATCAAATTCCAGAAGACCCAAACATGTCAACCGTCAATTACTGGCTAATGCGAATGAATCCGTTTTTGAAGATTCCTGATAGTAATAGCCGTCGAAAAGCTTTTGTCGTTTGTAATAGGTCTGGTGTAGAAGATCTCACAATGTACGCAGGTTCTAGTTCGATTTTTGGACTTGACAGTCAAACCAATACAAATGAAGTGGGGGTAATATATCGTGGCTCCCTCGGCCAAGCTGAAGAGTCATTACTTTACAGTGAAATAGACGTTGACGAATAGGTAAATAGAGGAAGAATGAAAGACAAGATAATAATAGTAATAAAAAAAACATTAAAAATACAAAAAAAAAATATAAAAAACTAAAAGATAAAACAGGCAAAATTAAAGTACTGCCAGGTACATAAAGCATTCAAAGAACATTCAAAAAAAAAAAAAAAACCAATTAAAAAACCGCACATAGACTTCCATTTTTTTCTTACCAGGAGCCTATTGTTCATCATTGATACCATCGCTCTTAATACTGGACTTTTCTTTCCAAAGAGCAACCTCTTTCCAAGCATGCGCTAATTCCTTTTTCAGTTTTTCATTTGTTGCTGATAGTTCAGCGATTGACTGTTCGGTCAACAGTTTTTCAATCGTCCATTTCTCAATATTTGCAGCTTCGTTATCCTTCAGTTGTTTAATATACTCAACAGCCCGTTGAAGAATTTGCCCTTTATTCTTGTCGCAATTAGGCACAATTTGTGACAATGCCTGAATACCATCATTAATGTTTTCTCGGCGTCGACGTTCAACCTCTTTGTGATTATCACGTCGTAATTTATGCCACTCTTGACTGCCTACCGCTGGTTTTGGAACTTGAGGAGACCCCATCGAGTTGTGCATAATTAGGTGTGAATGCTGCTGTCCGTTATTACTATCAGCACTGTTATCACCTACATTTCCACCGACACCTGATACAACGGCTGCTGCTGCAGTTGCGACTGTGTTGTTATACACTGCGGAAGACGTGTTAGACACGCCCAGCCCAGACCCTTGTTGCGACCCAGAATAGGTACGCTTTCGCTCTGACTGCTGTTGTTGCAGCTGCTGTTGGTGAAGACGGCTTTGTTCAAGCAACGCCGGGATGTTTCCAGCTTCCTGCTGCTGTTGTTGCTGTTGTTGCTGCTGTTGTTGCTGCTGTTGCTGTTGCTGCTGGTGTTGTTCCTGCTTTAGTTGGTGCTGAAGAATCTCACTATCAATCATAGAGTTCTCATTTGCACTATTAGGATCCTCGCCACTATTGCCACTACCTGTCTTGTCTCCATCATTGTTTCCATTGCCATTGCCAGCTGCTCCATCATCAGCCTCGCCACCGTCGGGACCATCTCCACCCTGCTTTCCCGTCGGATCTTGATACAGTCTCTGACGCTTGGAAGATGAAGACGTGGTGAAGTCCAAATTTTGGGAGTCCTGGGTGCCGTTCATTTTAGTGTAAAAGGACAACTCGTCAGCAGATGGACGCATATCCATGGTGAATTCCTAGCTTCTTCTTCAAGTGTTAGTATTATTACCTTCGTCTGTGATAGAGAAACGAGTTCAGCGTCATGTGATTGTGAGCAGGGACAAGAATGAGAGAGAGACACATGTTGAGAAGAAAACGAGAAAAGCGGACATTTGAACGAACTTGCGACGCGTCGAAAATAAAAAAAAATAAAAAGTAAAAAGATTTTTTTAAAGAATGACTCCAACTTACGAACAAAAAAAAAATGAGAGAGGTTTACACCTTGAAATAGTTTATAATTTATAATTGAAACCGCGAGCTCAACTTGCAAAAGGACCTGAAATTGTCGTCGTCAAGTTTTGGTTCTTGTGGTTGTTGAAGGAAAGTAGAGGGGAGGAGAAGGATGAAGAGGGTCAGGTGATAGGAAATAACTACGCCATCGACCATTCCCAAAAGTATTCAAGGGTGTATATTTCAGCACATAAGTCTAGGCAAACCCAAATTCGCAGTTTTTCTTAAATTTTAAGGCAATTTGACTAAGATTTCTAAATATTTATAATATCAAATGTTTGAAATAAATAATAGAATCAAAAATGGTCAAATTTATTGACCAAAGTTATATTTATTTTCTTTCAATTGTCCATTCAATCATTTGAAATGAAATCCTGGTCTCTTGGCCCAGTTGGTTAAGGCATCGTGCTAATAACATCTGAAACTCCTTGTAGTTAACGCGAGGATCGGCGGTTCGATCCCGCCAGAGACCATACTTTTTTCAATTAACGGTGAAAACTTTGTTTGGAGGTCGGTGAGTTAGCTGCTTTTCTTTATGAACGTCTCTAAGAGTCATGAAGGCTTGTCTGACTTGACTTATAAGTTGACCAAAGATACTTTCGGCATCGTTGTCAAGAAGTTTATACAAAGTTTCGAGGAGATGTTTTATATCTAATAAGTCAATGAGTAACCGGAGATAGGGTTTAACCTAGGATATAAGCTACATCACACGGCCCTCGTCAACATTTAGATAATCTAATCAGAAATATAAAACTTACAACCCTCACATTTCATCCATTCCATATTTATTCTCCTCTCTATCTATACTAAGCTTAATATGGTTAAACTTATCATTGATACCGACCCTGGAGTAAGTCCCTTTTCTCATCCTTCAGTTTCCATCTAACAATATCAGGTCGACGATGTCCTCGCTATTCTTCTTGCCCTTCTATCCAAAGAAGTCGATTTGAAATTGATCTCACTATGTTTTGGAAACTGCGATACTGAAAATTCCTTGAAAAATACTCTCAGTATGTTTCATGTTTTGGAAATGGAAGAGCAGTACCGCCGCGAACACGATCCCGATAACTGGCCCGAATCTCGTACAATTTCATACTCAAAACCCATAGTTTCCATAGGTCTTTCTACAGCCTTAGATGGCTCAAAACTAGATGCAACTTACTTCCATGGGGCAGATGGCCTTGGAAATGTCCACACTCAGGCGCCACAGTTCACAACATCACAGGAATGGGTCAAGTTGTTTGATGAAGACGGTCCTGATCCTACCTCTGCTCCACCCCGGCTGCCATTTGTGCCATCAAAAACACCTTCTTATGAGCACATTTTGGATATTTTGCGAACCGAGGAACCAGACACGGTTATTATTGTAGCCATTGGGCCTTTAATGAATCTGGCTAAGGCAGCAGAGATAGATCCTGAAACGTTTTCCAGAGTCAAGCACATTGTGTGTATGGGCGGGGCGCTGAAATTGCCTGGAAATGTAACCCCTTATGCTGAGTTTAACATCTTTTCGGATGCTTTAGCTGCTTCCCGAGTTTTTGAGTTGACCAGTCTGCAAGCATGTGCGCATAACCAGAAAAGGCTAGAGTTCACTCTGTTCCCTTTGGATATCACATCCCAACATCTTTTGCTCGAAGGTGACTACTTGAACATCTTAACAGACGAGGGGTATTTGGAACCAGATGAGAATGGCGACCTATTCATGATTCCAGATATACCACCTCTAGTGGAATGGTCCCGTGTGTGGCTTACCACTACTTTCAATACGTTTAGACGCATTTACGGACATGATTTGATGACACCTGAGGAGCGATCAGCCCAGAATATTGGTCTCAATATGCATGACCCTCTTGCCCTGTGGTATGGTATGAAGTGTCTTAACAATGACGGAGGTGATGATGGCTGGATCATAACCCGTGACCTTGATCTTCGTGTTGAACATACTGGAGATTTAACTAGAGGTATGACTGTATTTGACTCTCGTGGAAAGCCTAAACGCAAAGAATCGGTAGAAAACGATAAGGACCATGGAACTTGGCTATCTACTTCCTATGGTAACAGAGTCAACGTAGCAGTGTCTTCTCCTTACAAGGGCTCAAGCTTTGGCAGGGCTTTATTGAGTAGTCTATTCACGCAGGTAGAGAAACTATAGAAGATATGGAATTTTTTTAACAGTCTTTTGTTTCAGACTATCTTCCAACGGTAAGATTTGAATGAGATGGCTGATTCTTATTTGTATTGTTTTTTGTGAAAAACTTGGTAAAATATAGAGATGGGACATAGAATATAATTTACATGTCTCTCCTCCAGCTAAGCTATCATGTGTGTAAGAATTATTACTATTTCTAAGTACTTTACAACTAATCCAACCCAACATAGCATTGCAATGAACATGAGCTAAGCCTGCAAATCAATTGCAATTATCTATTTCCAACTACTTGGGGCTATATCAATTAGGTAAATTTCGAGAGGTTGAGCCTTTCACTATGTTTGTAAATTACTTGATTTAAGCACAAAAGTCACCGTTGACCATGATCTCTACTCCACCCCTAGATGAAGAGTGGGGGTCAATAATTATTCCGAAAAAGATCCCCTCTAGAAAAAATGGACTGCAGCAATGAATTGCCCCTTTTTTACAGATATTTGTACATTTCCCCTCGATAAACCTCGATTTACATGGTTTTGTAATCCGGCAATCTGGCCGAGTTGGTCTAAGGCGTAGGATTAAGGTTCCTATCTCTTCGGAGGCGAGGGTTCGAATCCCTCGGTTGTCACGTGATTTTTTGAAAGCTTAGATAGCTTAAATATTTGTAACGTCCCATGCTTCATTTTTAATAATTGAGAAAATTTGATAAGATGTTCTTGAAAAAACAAATATGATAAAGGGGTTAATATACTGGACTGTTTCTCATTTGTAGTTATGCTAGGTTTTTTTTATTATAGAAATCCACTCATCTTGCTCAATTGAGAAATATCAAGTGTAAACGCTCATAGTATGGAGTAGAAAACACAAGTCATACTGGGAAATGGTTTACAAGCATAAGTAAAACTCAGTGAAAAACTTGGTTATTGCTGAAGAGATTGAGTTGAAATAAATAGTCAATGTCTTTAGTAGGTTTTAATAGCATGTCTGGCTCTACGATACAGTCGGCGTACATGCCCAAGAAGGCCGTTTTATGAATATTGACCGAGCAAAAGATAGAAAATTGATGAATCGTATTCGCATTTCATGCTAATGATTAAATACCCTATAAACGGCATAATTTTATAGGCTTGAATCCCTCAGCTACATATATTCGTCTTAACATTTTCAGTAAGATTGAGGTGATTTGTGAGACGTTGCTCTAGTTATTTCAATACAATAAGTTATCTCAAATAACATTTCATAGTCTATACAATCTAAACTCGCAATACTTTTTTATAATAAACCAATACTAAAAAGTCTCCAAAGTTTATAACTAAATCAAAAACTGTACGTAAAAATAAAAATGTTGAAATTAATTTTCATGCCAAAAAGTAATACATCTTCCTCAAAGCCAAATTGTCCCAATCCCAAGTATACCCAAAAAGTTTTCTCGGTCGCCCAATCACCACCACCAAATTTCTAAATTACCTGTCTACCCCCATCTGTCTAGACAACATTTTAGACATGCTTGCCTGTTCAGCATTAAAACGTGGCCTAGTGTTAAGGCAAAGCCGTACTTTATGGCGGTACGCTTCTACTGCTACGACGTCAGCAACAAACACTGCTCCTTCTATCGATTTTTTGGCTACACCTTTCTCAGAAACTATCCTCAAGGCTAGAATAGCTCAGCATATTCAAGATCAAGATGCACCGGAGTTACACCCTGAATCTACACTTTCAGCTTTACTTGCTTGCATGTCTCCCCAGCTGGTAACCGGCCGCCGACTTGATGAGAATGAAATCAGTGCGATGCAACTGGATCTATTAGATCAGGTTTTGAATAATTCCAGCAGCGACGCCGATGGCAATAACCCAGCTTCTAAGTCTTTGACACCAGACACACTTCGCCAGTTCTTGCTCAGCAACATTACAAATAGCCCCCAACTTTCTACAACTGCTGCCATTAAAGTGCTCAAGGCTTATACGTCAATATACGAAGCAAATGGACGAAGATTCGTGCCACTGGATGTTGGAATGATTCCGTTCCGACGGGCAGTGTACAGCGCACAGCTTGATGAGGCATTCGATATTTTGGACTTGACAGGTGCAGCTCCCGGATACCTAAAGTATGTCAAACGCTTGTGGTGGAAGTACGGCCAGCGCTGGCTACTAGGAACTACTGGAACATTAGGTGCTGTACATGTATTACTGAAATCTGGTCTTGTTGGAATCTGGCCTTCTACATTTGGTGTGCTAGCCATGGTATCTGCCTATATCGGTAACATGACAATTCTGAGTGGTCTGGCATTCGCAGGTCGTGTTTCAGGTTCAGGCGAAGTATTAAAATGGTTACCAGGTACTCCGACCACATACTGGTACACGCATGCTCAAGAAATGAAAATGGCTTCATTGATTGCAGCTGTTGACAGAGCGTTACCCGAAAACCAAGACGAGTGTAGTTTTCGAATCCGAAAACTCTTAGAGCAACGCAAAATGGTTACAATCGAATTTGACCAAGAAACACTTATGAAGGAGTATTGGGCTCGTGGTGGAGAAGGGTTTGAGTGGGTTGAACCTGATCAGGATCCTGCTGAGATCTTGTGGCGTCGTAAGATGGAGAATTCAAAGGCTGGTAGACTTGCTGCAGCTGCCGCTTATGGTGATAAGTATAAGTATGCTGACGACTTACTGCCCAAGACTTCGTTCCCGCATGCTTCGCTTATTGATCACCCTACAGCTCCTGAACTGAAAGACAGTGACAAGGGCGCTTTGCCTGGTAATTAGTGGGTATATATATCTGTGTTAGGTGTATTGTAAGATATTTGTAAATAAAGAGTGTCTAAAGCACATTATATCCTCTGTGGATTCTAAATTATAACTCCATGGGATTTCAAATGCAATCTGATGAATACTTTTTTTCAACCATAAGCAATGCCAAACTTGCCCCCCAAATTATGAGCAAAATGTCTAATATGAGGGAAAATGTCTAGACTTTGGCTTCAAGAAGTCTTGTTAATAGTTTTTTTAATGTAGTACTTTGTAATTAAGACATGATATTATAAATAAATATAAATAAAGTAAGACAATAGTCTCATAGTGTTACTGTATATTAACAAAACTAAACTAGGAAATCAAAATGATAATAAATAAAATAAAATAAAATAAATAAATAAATAAATAAATAAATACAAAACATAGGCGTCAATAGTGGTTTGTACATGTAAAATGAAATGAAATAATGAAAGAAATTCAACCAAAAAGATCGCACAGATACACAAATTCAGCACAAGTTTAATGCGATTTCTTATGGTCTTCTGCCCAATAATCATCTACACTAAACCCAGGTAATGGTTCAAACAAAGGTGGTGTTACCTGCGGATTTCCAGTATTGTGTTGTTGGTGCGACTGGCGGAGCATAGGCGAAACATTATCAATACCACTGTCATTACTACTCCTGATATTATTATGGTGATATCCAGAGATTGCAATTGCAGTTGTTGTATCTAAATCGAATGCAGCAGGTCTGGCTGATGTCATACCTTGTGATCCTAATACTGTGTAATCATATTCATTGTCGTCATCCTCATCGGTATCTGTGTTCCGTTCATTTTCATTGAAATTACTGTTACTGTTGTGAATGTTTGTGTTATTGGTATCAGTCCTTAATCCTCTAGTATTCCGAGGTCCAGTTGGCAAATCCAAAAATAGTCGTGAATTACCTTGCTGATATGCTCGAGAATCGACTACAACGTTTTCAGTGATATTATCGAGTTCAGGTGTATTAATACTAGCACATGGCCCACGACGTATTAACGATGTGTCGCCACTATTATTAATGCTAGGAGTATTGCTACTACTATTTGGAGTAGCACTAGTAGCACTAATTGCACTATTACTGGGTGATTTTAGTTTTGTGCTACGTCGGAGCGGATGGATGTGGCGTACAAGTGGTGGAGTTGATGCATTAGCAGATATAGGTGAGCCTGCTGTCAATGAAGGTGAATAAGAAGGTGATGCATATAATGGAGAAGGTCCCAAGCGAACCGATGGTGTTCTTGTTACTGTTGCTGCGCTCGTGGATGTGACTGCAGCTCTGGGGACAGTTGGTGGTGGTGAGACTGATGGGAATGACGGTGAAAGAGCCGCAATAGAAGGTCGGTCGCCATCAGGAACTGGGGTCGTAGTAGGTGGTCGACTAGTAGGCTGTCCTGGGGAACTGTGTCGGATCTCAGCGCCATACGAAGTTGACGCTGTATTCGCAGAAGACGTTCTGGAAATCACCCATCTATCATTGGCAGTTGCAAAATGTAAAAAGGAAAGATGCCGAGGTTTAAAGCGTTTAACAGAAGTGATAGGAATATTACTGTTATTGTTGCTGTTTTCGTCGTCTTCGTTATTGTCTCTGTTGATACTGGTCTGAGACCCATTGTTTCTTTCGTGATTACTTTTGCTGCTGCTACTACTACTTGTATTAGTGCGTTTGCTGGACGGTAAATGAATACCATATTCATCGTCATCATAAATTTGACGCCCTAAAACCCCTGTCTTTTGCTTCTCACGTTGAAGCCGCTCAATAACGTCAATCCATTCCCATACCACAACGCTCGACGCAGCACCACTAACCCATCTCACAAACTCGGACCAGCCTACAATCCAGTAATTGGCTAAATCTAATATAAAGAAAACAAGTGGCATCATAACAGCGGTAAGCGAAATGAAAGCAATAATTAAAGAGTGTCGCTTGTTGTAGGCAAATTTGCGTTTTCGCACAGAGTAAAACACCACAGAACCAGCGTAGATGAGAAGAATTGAAATTTGGAAAAGGTAAGCTAGAACTGGAATCACATCGGTGACTACATGATTGCCAGTATGATAAGGGACGAAAAAGTTGACGAGACACCAAAGAGTAGTATCAATCACAGCTAAAATCACACCAACCCATCTAATAATCATACGTTCCTTTGCACGTTCGAATAATCTGAGTAGTACCTGTAAATTTGCCATCCAAACCACTAGAATAGACAGCACTTCCAGAATTCGGAAGGCAAGGCTACCAAATATCTCATGCCTCAGTTCAACGGCATCTAGGTATCCACGTTGATTTTGTTGTTCCAAAACGCGGGTAGTATGTGCCAAAGCGACAGTTAACGATGCTGAGACTAGAAGCATCATGAATTTCTGAAACCAAGGCCGTTGCTTCTTGGCGAGGAACAATAAAATCAGTAGCAGCCAAGCCACCACCGTAGTAGCTGAGACCGCGTATGCGATAGGGATTACGCTTCGGTAAAACGGGTTTCTTCCATTGCTCATGTCATCTGAAGGTACCCATGATGCTATTGCGGACGAGTCAAAGTCAGCGTCGTTGCAGTCAGGCATATAGGCAGCTGAAGATGCAATCACGATGCTTACAGTTTGTTGCTGGGCGGCATCATAAAACACAAGAGTTCCAGCTGGTACAAAATAGTGAACACATTCTGATGTTACAACTGACGAAGTTCCTGTTGTGATCCCTGATGGTAGTGATGTTGAAGTTGTAGTAGTTGGCACAGCTTCACGCCAGACGTTCGCCATGGCGAATAGCTGAAGGGGAGATGTCGTAAATTTTATGTCCTCACTAGCTAATTAACTAACGAGGGACTAAAGTGGTGGTAATATATATTGTATTGGCTCTAAATTTGTCTTTGGCCACCCCTTGTCGTCAGTTCAAGGGCCGTTATTGTGATAGTGAGATAGTAAATTTATTAAAATTATTATTTCTTCTCTTTTATTAATTTAATTATTATTATTTTTTTTTTTTTTTTTAATAATAAAAATAATAAAAAGTTACATTTTGTTTGTTGCCTTTGGAAGCCTCCCTACTTTAAGTTTTTATAAATTGTGGCTAAGCTTTTTGTAATTTGGTTTCTTCTCCAGCCAAATCTCCCAGCCAATCTTTGCTTTGACTCAGGAAAAAGACGAGATTTTCACGGGATTCCAAAATTTCTTTGTATGGTGACATAATAGATTATGGAAATTTTATGATCTAGATTTCTTAAACGTGTCATTGATTGGTAATTGTTATATAATTTCATTATGTCATGATTAGTCATATTTATATAATATATTTTCTGTGACTGATTTCCTGCTTTCCAGCAATTCGCTTTTTGCTATTTAACGACGATATAAAGAAAGAATAAAACTCTTATTGGATGGCAAAACTAAAACAAAAACTTATATTTTTCTTATTTTATGACTTTTGTAGATAGCAGAATTATATGTATATTTAAATGTAGAGACAAATGTTGAACCAGTAGATGGAACACCAAACTCATTTTAATGAGAGCCAGTTACAGGCCTCGGGTTGTATTATTATTAGTTGCTCCCCTACTTCGTAAAGGGGTTTACTGCACGCACAGTGAGACAAGGAATGCTGCTACCGAGCTCAGCACTGAGAAGGACAGGAACATGCTGAAGAACACGAATCTCCTGCACACGGTCTCCATTGCTAACACGAGTGATAACATTCTCAAAGTAAGGCGCAAGAACTTTATGAGAGTCAGAGTAATCCTGGGGCTCCTTGGCCTTAGTATCATCAATAGAGGGCTTATCGGTGTTGAGAGACAATTTAGCAATTTGCTCAAGGGCGTTTTCCTGAGCCAATGCTGAAGCGGCACTGGAAGCACGCACGCGACCCTTGCGAAGAGGTGCCAATGAGCTAGGCTTGGCATTCTTTTCATCATCAGGGATATAGGTAGCAGAGTCGATTCCGCCCTCCCAGTAAAGCTCCAAAAGACGAGTCTTCTTGTCAAACTCGGCCTTCCGCAAAGGAAGCTGGTCACCATGAACACGCTTTTCAATACCATAGTCGGGAATTAATACGTCAAAAGCAGACTCATATACTTGGATAATAATTGAGTCAATGACCAGCTGACCAGTGGCTACAGTCTTCTTTTCGATGTCCTGGCAGACTGCAAGATGGATAGATTGCTCTTGGGCATTCTTAGCACAATCCTTCTTGAAATTGCAAGTGTCAGCAATGCTAGCAAGGTTCTCAATGTCTTCCTCGTACTCCTTGCCGGTGATGATGGATCGCAGTTGGCGGTGTACGACCAAATCTGCATAACGACGCAATGGAGCATTGAAATGAGTATACAGAGGAACATTCAAGAAATAGTGTCCGTGACTCTCAGGCTCAACTTTGCCTGCAACAAAATACTTGGCTCTATTCATGCACTTGTATAAAAGAGCTTCCAGCCCTTTACGAATTACGCCATCCTTGGTCTCCAAAATACTCTTTTGAATACTTGCAGAAGACGTGGTGTCAATATCCATATTGAGGTTCTTTACACTCTCAGTGAAAGACTCAATCTTTTGAAGAATAGGATCGGTATGACGACGTAAAAATGCCTTAGATTCAAGTACGGCATAAAGCTTCTGGGCAATGGCAGAATTGACTTTGATGTTAATTTCGTCAAATAGCTGTTGTACAAGACTTCCCTCAAAAATATTGGAAGAAACCTGAACAGTCTCATCGTCAATGAAGTTCAAAAGTGCAAGAACAGGGAGGTCAGTCTTTTGGTCAAGATTGAGACGCTGTTTGCGAAACATGTTTGACACCAGGTGAAGGGTCTTGATGTAATCAGTTTCAGCCTGTGTAACCAGTGAGGATGCGCCAGGCTCATCAGCCAAAACACTCTGTCCAGTGGCATAAGAAATAATCTTACGAGGAGAGATGACAGACTCACCAATCCAGGTATCAGATATTTCAAAAGTACGAGGATCAAGTTCAAAAACAACACTGAGAGCCAATGACTTGCGGCCTGCTTGGAAAGAAACAAACTCATTGAACTGAGTGGGGAATTGATTAACAGTTCGCTGCTTAAGGAAGACAGAAGTACCACGCTTGCGAGCCTCACGATCCAAAGGCGAGTTCTCTTTGACATAGTATGATGCGTCAACGATATGGACACCAATTTCAACCTTTTCGTCAGAAATTCTCTTGACGTGAATGGCTTCTTCAACCAGATTCTCCTTAGGAGCAAAGCCAATAACATACTCAGCGCCAAAGTTGCGGCGCTGGTTGAGAACCTCTTCGGGAATTTCAGTATCTGCCTCTGGAACGGTAGAAAGAGCGGATTCAGAAAAGACGTCAGCAGTAAAGTTATTATCGCGAAGGATGGCTTCAATTTCAATATCTACATCATCACCAGAGCTGAGTTGTTCAACCAGGGTACCAAATGGATGTAGAGAGGTGATGGGCCAACGCTTGATGGAAGCAATAAATGTCTTGTCAGCATATTTGTCATGGTTATCGACAAAGTCCTTGGGAGCTTGTTCCGTTGGAATAGCAATTAGAGGCACCCGCTTGTCAGTAGGCTTGAACCACACAATCTTGGGTTTGTCATGCTGAGGACGGTGAGTGTCATCGCCCTTGTCCTTGCGCTCAGCATCCTGTTTTTCCTTAGTTGCTTGAGAGGAAGGACGCAAGAGACCGAGAGTGCCACTAAACATTTGGCCAGGAACTCGGTCAATAACGGCTACGACATGACCAGCGTAAAGAGGCTTAACTTCATCACTTAAGGCCTCTTCTTCAACCAAAAGAAGACTCTGACCTTCAACTTCAACATCGTCATTCTTCTTCTGAGTAGGGCGTTGTTTAAGAGATCCACGTCGGCGCAGAGGACCTCCGGAGGCAGAGCTGCGACCATCTTCAACAGAATTGATGGTAGCATCTTTTCGTTTTTTCTTTTCTTCCTTTTCCTTCTTGGAGGTCCAAACCTCGTCGACTTCAAGAAGTTCTACAGCAACCAAATCCCCCTCAAGGGCTCTGTTTCTGTCCTTGGATCCACAAATGAAAATGTCAGCATCAAGAAGGCCATCGGTAGAAACATAAGCGTCAGACCGGTTCTTCTTATTGACTCTCAAAACACCAGAAACGAGTCTTCCCTCAGCAAGCAGGTTGGGAAGAGAAGCTTGAGGAAGATAAGGAGCAAAAAGAGACTTTCTTTGCTGCTGGTTGCCGCCCTGTCCTGGAAATTGATTGTGAGGGGGCATCATGCCAAAAGCTTGGATGGAGGACATGGAGGAATTGTAAGAACCTCTTGAGCGGTGGCTAGGAATGAATTGGGCCTGTTGAGCAGATAGAAAATCCTGAGATTGTGATGGGTGTGACTGATGCTGTTGAGTTTGCTGAGGCTGGCGCCAATTTCCCTCAAAGTTTCTAGAGTTAGAGCGATTGTGCTGATGGGAGCGGTAGTCCTGTTCAGTACCAGAGGGAAATTGGAAACCGCGCTGTGGTGAGTTTGTTCTATAGGCACTGTTGTTGTTATTACTGTTATTGTATTGCATGCTTTGAGAGCGTCCGTGGGTTCTAGAGGGAGAGCTTGCAGGTTGCTGCTGTGGAGAGTCACCAGAGGGGCGTTCTGGAGAAGATGGGAATTTAAACGAAGGAATGTTTGGTTTGGGGCTGCTTTCTGTACCTTCAGACGAAGAAGCAGACTTTGCTGGGGAGCTAGGGGACTCTGCGTCAGTGGCGGTTGTGGAACGCTTTGCTTGGGCAAGGGCAGCGGCCTTCTTAGCTTCGGAAAGAGCTAGGGAGTGTCTTCTTGCATGGCCTTGGCTAGGTGAAGAGGTGTTTTGTCTGTCAGTGTTGTTGTTGAGTGTGTTTCCAGAGGTCGATTGACCACCTTGAGGGTTTGAGTAGTTGTGGTTAGAGGATAAAGACGACTGAGCTCTTCTGTGGTTGCCCGGGGGAGGCGCTTGAAACTGTCCAAATGCGCCAGTAGGAGGCATGAAGGATGGTTGAAGTTGAGGAGAAGCCATGAGGCCAGTTTGACCAGGGGGCAAAAGCGAAGATTGTCCAGGGATTAGGCCTGCTTGAGCAAACTGCTGATGTTGAGCCATCATCTGTTGATGCTGGACTTGAAGAATTTCAATTTGCTGTTGCAATGCCAACTGTTCCACTAAAAACAAAGGTTAGAGAGAATGTTACAAGGGTAGAGTGATGGGTGGATAAATAGAGACATACTCATTAAAGGAGTGAGTTCCGAGGGGGATCGCCTATGGGCAATGTGGAGGTTGCGAGCAGCACGCCCAGGACGATTGGACGATTGTTGCTGCATGGTGTTGATGGTTAAGATTAGGATGAGTAACGATGGTTGATGTTGTAAATTTGATGATGATGGTGGTGGTGATGGAAATGAAGAATGATGGATGTTGCTGAAAGTAAAAGGCTAATTTTAATTATTTTTTTTTTTTTTGTATTTTTTTGTATTTTTTTTATTATTATTTTATTTTGGGAAACGCAACAAAAAGGGTGTGGTGAAAGTTGAAATTAGAAAAAGTAGAAATTGGAATTGAAATTTAAATTGAGATTCTAAGGTCGAAGGAGCGACTATACAAGAAAAGAGAGAAGAGAAAAGAGAGGAGTCGGTAAGTGAAAGGATGGAAGGTGAAGAAAGAAAAAGAGAGAGAGAGCTGTCCAAGGGAGTGATGGGGGACAGTGAGAGAGGAGATGGGAGATGGGGATTGAAGGATTGAAGGGTTAAAAGGATTGAAATGATTGAAGAGAACTAGAAGGAAGGAAAGAGAAAGGAAAAGGAAGAAGAAGAAGAAGAAAGAGAGAAAGAAAAGAAGAAAAAAGAAGCAAGAGAAAATTGAATTTAATTATTATTCTTATTTTTATTTTATTTTATTTTATTATTATAACTGTACTAGCAAGTGAGAATAATACGAGAAATTTTGTATTTCTATGGTAAATACTGCTAAATTTTCTAAATTATAATAAATTCAATTTACTACACGCCATAACTGTGGAATAACTATGGCAATAGTAGTTTTTATCATTATAGTAATATATTGTGTGGAGTAAAGAAAATGGGCTTATAAGTATTACGTATAAAAAACTATTTCCACAGTTCTAAACTATGGGAAACATTGCGTTGTATATCATTGTATGACATAGTAGAGCATTGTAGAGCATTGTATAGCATTTCATGGCATTGTATCGCAATGTATCACATTGTCTGGCACTGTATGGCCACATGTATATTTTATTTAACTGTTGTAAAGGAATAAGGCAGGGCATCTGATGTGTATGAAAAGCCCTTAAAGCAATTTTTATTGTTTGCGCTTGTTTAAACATATTTTTCAGGGTTTCAAGGGGTTTTAATGGCTGAAAGGATGGCTGGCTGGCTGCAGAATCTGTTCTTCTTTATATGACGACTCTAAATTAGGCAATTTGGCCGTGCAAAATAAAAAACAAGTGAAAAACTTTATGAGGTAATGAAAAAAGATTACCAAATGATGAGTAAAAATTACAACTATAAATTATCACATGATATTTAATTTAATGCTTGACACTTAGCACTTGACACATGGTACCTGAAACTTATTACTTGACATTTAAATCCTGCAAAATTATTTGTGACTTATAGCTTTTCTTGGTTTCCCTTGATGACATAAATAGTCAACAAAATATTACTAATCTAATTCTTGAAGATGACCTTTTTCTTTCTCTTTCCCCCTCCTTTTTCCCTTTTATTTATTTATTATTATTATTTTTATTATTTTTATTTTTATATTTTTGTTTTTGTGGTTTTTCTTTTCTCCATTTTCAAACCCCTTCGAGGTGTCTTCTAGATTGTTTGTTCTTCAGCAGCTGTAGCAGTAGCAGCAACAACTGTAGCAGTATGTATACCCTCTTTGTTTAAATGGGTTTTGGCTGTCTAATGTCCCCTCTTTTCTCTAATCTTTTGTAGATTTTTTATTATTATTTATTTTTTTTTAATTAAAAGAATGACAACGAGACCTCTTTTTTTTTTTCTCCTTTCATTCTTAATTCTAAACATTATCTAGTAATAGTAGTGGTAATAGTAATAGTATTCAATTTATTCAATTTATTCAATTCCATTTGAATCTATTTCAAACGAGAAAACGACGGACTTCGAAATGAATCCAAGAGCATGGAATAAATCTTGCTGATGGATGAATAGAAAATAAAAGTTAAAAAACCTTAGTTACAAAGAATATCCAGATTATTAGCTAATACGAACAGATAGGCAAAACGATAGTACTTGATTTATGTGACACACGTGATTCCCAAGTCAGAAAACTATCCATTTTGGGATATTTTTCTCGGAAGGCATTTCGGAATAGCCGAGTGATACATTAATAACATCCGAGAGCGAGCATATCTGTGTGCGTTAACGTGCTAACGGACCATGGTTAACACCAACCGAAGCGGTTTTTGAACTGGATTATTCCATTTTCCATTTTCGTTTCTTTTTTTATTATCCATGTTTAAAATGGATAAAGTGAAGATAAAAATAAAAATAAAAAACAAAATAAAAAACAAAATAAAAATAAAATAAAAATAAAATAAAATAAAATAAAAATAAAAATAAAAATAAAAATAAAATAAAATAAAATAAAATAAAAATAAAAATAAAAATGAAAATTATAAAAATATTGCACTTTTCTTTGGATAACGGTATATCAGATTGGACTGAAAAGTTATAATGATGATGATGATGATGATGAAGGTGATGATGGTGATGGTTTTCTGAAGCATAAGTATTTCACTCACAACAAAGAGATTGATTAATACTCATCATTTTGCCCCATCTTTAATGAGTCGTTTTGTTTACTCATGGTCTGGCAATATTAATATACACTGTAAATCTATTCTAGGCCATATACGAGAGACATCCAAGCCCGAAAGCAAAGGCAAAAGGCAAAGGCCAAGGCTGCGAAAAAAAACCAGTGAAAAAGGGCCATTGCATGGAGAATGTTGCGTATAATTATTACAAGTGGCTTGTGATGGTTAATTTTGTATTTATAATCATTTTATATAATTTAATATTATTTAATAAAATTTAATGAAATTTATTTCCAATTTTATAATAATAATACTTCAAATGCCATACTGCACACTTTCTATGTGATACTGTGTAAAACCCAGCTCAGGCCTTTGACAAGCAAAACCCACCGTTAACGGAGTTATTATTATTATTACCATTATCATACTTATCAAATTTAACAGAATTTAATAAACTTAATAAATTTAATAAACTTGATAACTTACACTATTTATTCATCCTTTTTATTTTTATTTTTTATTTTCTTTTCTCAGTTATTCGTTTTCTTTCTTTTTTTCTTTTAAAAAACTCTCTCAGATTTCATTTTTATTTTCCATTTCTCTCCTCTTCTTTTTTCTTCTCTTCCACTTCTTCTTTTTCATCAGGTTTCAACCATGAAGATATGAATTCTTCGAATCCATCTCTCTTCTTCGTCATAACTTCATTGTTATCCTAATAATAAAAAGATTAACAGATATCTCAGTAATATACAGTAATCATAATAATACGAGTACTAACTTAAATATCCAAAGAGAAGAAACAGATTTTATTTTCACCATCCTCTTCAACTCACTGCTAAAACTAATCTAAACAATCACTATTCAACCCCCACTAACTAACCATCGACTGCAAGATGGTTCAAGCTAGCCTTCCTCCTCTCCCTCAATCTTCTTCATATGCAGTAGCGTCCTCTAAAATGTCAAACCCGAGCAAAGACCTTACTCCAAACACTCGCCCTGTTCGAACCGTTTCAAGACGTGCTTGCCTGAACTGTAGAGAACGAAAAATCAAATGCGACGGAGTTCACATCTGTCGCAATTGTAAGCAACTCAATCTGGAATGCATATTTGTCAAGTCTCATCGTGGCGGCAGGCGGAACAGAAATAAAAAAGATACTTCCGGAATCATTGATACTACTTCTGCTTCGACTCCTACAGTTACGGTATCTGCGACTAATCCCGCGGCTACTACTATACCTAGTTCCACTTCTCCCTCCACGTCATCAGGCAGCTTTAAGCTAGCCACTTCCTCATCCTCTTCAACCACCCTTCCACCACTTTCGCTGCCACCTCCACCACTACCACCCTCTACCATAGCAGTTACAAACGTAACCTCCACAGCACAACAGTCACAACCACCACCACCCATCATTTCTTCGTCCCCGTCAGCATCATACACTTCTTCCTTCACCTCCTTTGATCCCGTCCACTCCGTTTCAACGATCACTCATCAGAATAGTAGTACTTCCACTACTACTAATCCCCCACAACAATACTCGTCTCCATACGCCGCTTATCCTAAACCTTCGAGTTACCAACAATCACTTCTCCAGTCATCACTTAGCTTGCATGCTCCTGTTGAATTCCCCCCAAACTCTTCCGGTATCCTCCCCCACCATCAACCATACCACCATCATGCACCCCAACCCCAACCCACATATCCACCCTCTGTACTCAACCCGAAAGTCCGTAAATATGACTCCCTCGGCTCACTTCCCTATTCTTCTGAACCTTCGATTCCCCAAACAGCAAAAAGAGTGAAGCTAGAACACGACACTTTTGATGAGGCCACTAGGAAAATTGTTGTTGGCCGTATGTATTATTTGATAACAAGTTGTCAAATCTCCTTCTCTAACCTATTTTAGAACTCCAAAACTCTATAAATGACCTACAGACGCAAATCAACGCTCTGAAGCAGTTTCCAGATCAGAGCTCCTTGGCTCAAAAATCCGACTCACGTAACTTGTGGGACAATAGCAATCGTGATCCTGACATGCCATCGGGAGAAATCATCCAGTTCTATGTAGATCTGTACTACGAGTATTTCCACCCAAACCATTGCTTCCTACTCCCCAAGAAATTTGCCATGAAACGAATGTCGTTGAGAACAAATATCGCTCTTGTGTATGCCATGTTTTCTGTCTCCTGCCGATATGCCGATACCGATCCCCAACGTTGCATTGATGTGGGCATTTCGCCATATCATAAAGACCCCATGTATTGGGCCGACCTGTTTGAAGCCCACCGATCATCATTATTTACCACCCCTTTGGTTAAAGCTCTGCTACTAGTTGGTATGTCGTTTTCGTCTGGAAACAATCACCAAAAGAGTATGGAACTTGCCGATGAAGCTTATCAGCTCTGCCGCTGGAATAACATGGACAAGAGGTTTTCTCGTAATTCGGAAATTGGCAATGTGACGAACCCAAAAGTTCTGAAAGGTTTAAGTAAGACACAGCTAGTCTTCCGTGAAAGTTTGATACGGACTCTGTGGGAGGTGTGGAGATTCAGAGTCCAGGTCGCATTATTCAATGACGACCCAGATATGGTCCCTGCATTTAATGGTGATATGTGTCTCCCTGTTTCAGACTCGTTGTACGAACAAGAACTTGAGGGCTGGACATTCACTCGAGTATTTTGGTCTGATATGGATGCCAAGCTGCTGGATCACTCAATGGATGGAGACGTGAAGCAAGAAGACGGATCTCCCGCGTCTCCCGAGTCATCTTTTAATATGGCTCAATTTGACATGCCAGTTGAGGAACGTGAGAGGTCCATTTACTCGGGATCCTGCATGAGCCTAGTGTGCGTAAATCTTCTAGCACTAGTCTTCAAGCACCGTAAAACTATGACGAATTCCATGCTCAAGACACTGGAATCGAGGCTAAAAATGCTGTATTCTAAACTTCCTCCAGTAGATCAGTGTCGCGTGCATGGAACAGGTGGTTATGTGATTGCTCATGAAACGCTACAAGCAGCGACTTTGCTCCTTCACTATGATCGAGCCATTTCCTTCATGGTATTTTTTACCAACTCTGGATCCACTGCGTCATCAAAAAATGAGTCTGGTACTACAAAACATTCCATTGAATTACGCGATGCACCTTATCTACGAAACTTGCTTCAGACGCAGGAAATTTCGTCTGAATCGTGCCGATCGTATTTGGTATGCCAGTGGGCAGCCCATTGTGTGTTCAAGCTTCTAGGTGACTCAGCCACACTACCCATTAGCAAGCCCGTACCTCAATCCATGAACGATTGGCAAGAGTACACTAACAGGCATCAAGATTTCTGGAAACACTTGTCACCTGTGACAGGATTCCTACTGCACCAGACTATCCCTGTTCTGGCCAGCGAACTTGTACTGCAAACGCTTTCGTGCGCCATGGGCCATTCTCTGAGTGGTACAATTGAAAATTTTCTCGAATATCCCACCTTCACTATGGACGAGTCTCCGCGAGCAGCATCAATGGAATCCCCACTGTCGTCACCTATGTCAGGGACCTCGAGCCACTCTTCGGGAACTCTTGCACGGTATAGCGCGGTGGACGATATTTCCCGACAGCTGCACTTTTTCATGACTTTGGAAGAAGTCATGGGAACAGTTTGGGAGAAAATTAAGGGCTACTGCGAATCCTCTAAATGGATTATAGGTTGCGCAGTTAACTATGAACATTAAGTTAAAAGCAAGTAGTGTTAGTATTTATTATTTATTCATCATTCTAGTTTCGGTGATTTGGTATCGCTGATTGGCTTCACTGTTGGTTTGATTGATTACTGTAAAATTTTCTTGTTCGAACTGAATTTGGGTTCTTTGTTGTTGTTGCAGTAGTAGTAAGACGAACAATGGGTCATGTTAAAAGAGCCTAAACTTTTTCAATAACCCAAATTGAATATTATCTGGAGCCACTTGAAAGCTGTTTACGTCGTGAGTTCATCTGGTCGTTGACTAGTCAAGTTAATGAAGCTTTGGAGAAGCATCATAGCAACAATTGAATAAAAAAAAAAATAAAGAGCAATAGAAACAATTTTTTTTGTATTTTTTTCAAAAGTCGCGAATCCTTCTGTGGACGGAAACAAAAGCAAAAAAAAAAAAAATTCTGTCCACACCAAAATTTCAAAAAGCCGTCAGAATTTGTTCATGTAATTAGGTAGGTAGGTACACAAAGTACCAATCTCTACGTACAATAGTATCAAAATACTGCCAACATATTTAGATTACCTATATATCATATCCCCTTTTTTTTTTTTCTCACACTGGAATGAAAAATAAAGTACCTGATCCATTGATATTTCGTGAGTAAATTTCGTGGTATTGAGCCTAAAAGTCCCAACAACGTATAGATTGATGAAGTAGTCTATTAAAATTAAAACAAAGATATGTATGCCTTACGTAGTACATGAATTATTATTTATTTTATATCATTAGTTTGATTTCTCCTTTAAAAAAAATATTTAACAAAAATGTTCTGTTCGCTTAATCTGCATTTGAGCTAGTTATGAGACGTGGTGGTTCTTTGTTAGATCCAAACAAACAAAATTTGATTATTTGATATTGTCAACTAGGGGATGTGCCATGAAATGTAAATGTAAATAACTGCACATATAAATTAATTACCGTGTTTCATTATATATTGAAGTTTGATTGAACGTAGAATCAATTGATATTTGAATATATTGAATTTGATGAATGTAGAAATAAATCATTAAACTGTAATAGTATAAATAAAAATAACAATGAAATTAAATAATAAAAGTAAAAAAATTAAAAAATTAAAAATTAAAAGATTCTCGAATCAAAAACAAAAATAAAAAATAAGTCAAAAAAATTATTCAGTGTATTTGGTAGGTTAAAAAAAATAAAATAAAAACAAATAATGGGATTGTAATATCACATTTATTTTGTATTTAAGCATGACGCATGCAATCCTAAATTGGAGTACAAAAACGACTAAACGAGAAATAACTAAAGACCAAACAAAAAGTTCAATTTGTGCACATAAGTTCCAAAAGTGCTCAAGTCCATAAAGTCAAAATAAAACTAATTAATCCTTGTAGTATTGATGATAATAAGGGAATATTTCTAGTAATAATGAAAATGCACCATGCTCAAGATCAATAATACCTAACTAGAGTTCATGTCAAATTCAAACCATTTGACATGAACTCATTACTTGTTTTATTCCACGTTCATCATCTTGAACCTAAGATTCATTTATTCAAGAAAATATTTTGGTACCCTTAGCACTTTTATGGATTATTTTCTTTCCTTTTTTCCTTTCAATTTAAGTCACTCATGATTGATAAGAAGATACTAAAACAGAACTTTGAATCATACCAGTCTGTCGACAAGAAAAAATTTCAACATAAAAGCAGTCGATATTCCTTGATATTGTAACATTGTTTCTTTATGTTGCATTCTTTAATAACAACTTTTCTTCCAAAGATAGTAGGGAAAATGAAGACTGCCCAATTCTTGTTACTCCTCTCTTCTACAGCTTTGACTGCTGTCTCAGCAGCCTCTTCATGCTCAAGTACCTGGCAGCAATGTGGTGGTATAAACTGGTCTGGCCCAACTTGTTGTCAAGCTGGTTCAAAGTGTAATTTCCAAAGTGAATGGTACTCTCAATGTATTCCTGATCCCGACTATGTTTCTACCACTTCTACCAAAACCACCGCTGCTGCTACTACTACTACATCTGTAGCCAACACTAAGCCTTGTGCTTACTGGTACGGTCAATGCGGTGGTCAATCATGGACAGGTGCAACTTGCTGTACCTTGGGATCGAGTTGTGTGGCCCAAGGTCAGTGGTACTCTCAGTGCATTCCCGATCCTTTGTCCCCAGCTGGATGCCAGCCCATTTACGGACAGTGTGGCGGTCAGCAGTACACTGGTCCAACCTGCTGTCAAACAGGATCTCAGTGTGTGGCTTCCAACTCTTACTATTCACAGTGCCTACCTATCCCGGGTATTTTAAACGGTGATGGAGTTTCAAGTGCGGCTGAAACTACTACCACAACCTCAACAAAAACATCTTCTTCAAAGTCTTTGTCTTCTTCTTTGTTAACAACAACCTTATCTTCTTATTTTTCCTCTTCTGCGTTTAATCCTACCTCTTACTTGACTTCAATTTTGACTGCCCCTAGTTCATTGTCAACGTCCAGAGTCTCGTTTACTTATTATTCCAATTACTCAGTGAGTCTGGGACTTACTTCGAGTTTTGATGTTCCTGTGACGCAGGAACAAACTTCAGTAGTTGCTACTAGTACCTTATCCGCCTTGTTAACTACTTCTTCACTGGCTGCCTCTTCTTCTAAAGCCTCTTCAAAGGCATCTTCTTCAACTGCCTCGTCTTCAACCGCCTCATCGGTGCCTGTCAGTTCTGATACCCCTAGCCTACACTTCACTACAATCCCTGGTGGTAAATCAGGTACAGGTGTGACTACAAGATACTGGGACTGTTGCAAACCTTCTTGTTCCTGGTCCGGCAAAGCTGATGTATCCTCACCAGTTGCAGCTTGCAACATTGACGGTATCACTGTAGCCGATGTTAATGCTCAGTCTGGTTGTAACGGAGGTTCAGCATACATGTGCAACAACCAACAGCCATTTGCAATCAACTCAACTCTCGCCTATGGATTTGCTGCTGCTTCTATTTCCGGGTACGGCGAGTCTCAGTCATGCTGTTCATGCATGTTGCTCACGTTCAACAACGGCCCTGCTGCAGGCAAACAGCTAGTTACACAAATTACCAACACTGGATCTGATCTCGGATCCAACCATTTTGATATTGCAATTCCAGGTGGTGGTGTTGGAATTTTCACCAGCGGATGTCAGACCCAATGGGGTGCACCTTCATCTGGCTGGGGTGCTCAGTATGGAGGTGTAAGTAGTGAGGCCCAGTGTCAATCATTGCTGCCTGAGCCTTTGCAATCAGGTTGTGAATGGCGATGGGATTTCTTGGAAGGAAGTGATAACCCATCAGTTTCGTTTGTGGAGATTGAATGTCCTGCTGAGCTTACAGCTATTACAGGATGCCAAAGAGCTTAGTACGCCAAAAGGCTTTTTGGAAAACAAACAAAATTGCTCTTTGATCTGTGATCAAATTGAGCTAGAAATTTGATTAATCAAGTTAACTTAGTCAATTGAATTGAACTGAATTATATAAAAATGCATTACTTGTATATATCATATAAATATACAGATACCTTAGCAATGCTAACAAATTTATACAACTAAAAAGGAGACAATCTACGCATAGGGACTAACAAAAAACAAAGAATTCAATTGAAATCAACCTTATACTAGCTAAAATAAAATTGTAGTTTTTTTTTTAATTATTTGATATACATGAAAGGTATACATCAGACGTATGACTGAGTTCAATTTTGTAGGTTTAATAGCAAAGATTATAGTAAAAAAGGGCTCTCCACATGTTGTGGCTAATTAAATATCAATTCCAATAAGACTTATAGCAATAGCAATGGCATTCGTATTACAATTATCAGCTGCAAAATACGTTTTGACTTTTTACTTTCCCATACAGTCCTTGTAATAATCTATCAACAAGTTTGCGAAAAGATTCAGTTTCTTGCTCGAATAACAAGTACCAAAAATGATATAACATAGAAATAAGATAAACGAATAGCAACCAAGATATAATCCTCTTTTTCTCCTTTCGTTCTTTAGTGTTAGTACTACCTGGTATACCTAATTAATGTATATATATTTATTTTAAATGGTGATTTATTCTTTAATCTTTAAAATTACCTCAATGTTATAACAAACAATAAATGAACAAAAAATGAAATTAAAAGAAACCCTGTAGTTTGTTTGACCCCAACTATTCTTTTATTCAATCAATGGGCTTTTGTATTATGTACATGGTCAGACCACGTCCAATATGTCTGTGAACGATCTTTGTACTTTTTGAACTAACTGCTGATGGTTATATGAAATTCCAATTGGGTTCTATGTAATGGTAAAATTCATACAATTAGCACCTAAAAGATTGAGTAAATTCTTAAGAGCCTGGTAATAGATTCGGGGGTTTTCGAGGAATTTATCAAGGATTACATGTAAGGAGTTGGCATTGTATTATGATTATATTGGTATTTTGAAGTTATGCTAGTTCAATTATTTAATAACTTTCCAGGTGTCTGTTCTTTTACCAATAAAAAGGTAAACGTAAATTGTACTTCTCAATCTCAATAATATAAAGCCAAGTGAAACCCTTTTACCAGCACTCCATCTACTACTTGACTTATCATTACTATACTTCACAGATTTTAGTTTTATCATGTCTGCAGTGTAGCAAATCAATTGCCAAATTTCCAGTATTCATGACTGTGCGACTACCAGCATCACATTCAGTTCAATCACCTAATTCTAAGTGTACCCGGGTTTAGTGAATTACACATTTTTGCTTAGCATGAAATTATTAAATACTAGCAAACTATCGTTTTTTTTTCTTGTGTTTCGTTATGTTTTCATTGTCTCTACGTTTAGTGGTCATTGCTTCTTGGCTTGAGTTTCTTGTCTTTGTGATTATTATTAGAGTTAAAAAATATAATCGAGAACACAATTGAGAACGCGAGTTAACTTGCAATTGAAAATATAAGTTGACTTTTTTTTTTTTTCTTCATTTCACATATATAATAAAGACCAAACTAAATTCAATGAGTTTGGTTCACGGGTAGTTGCATATGTGTAGCATAAACACTATGCTGTAACTCAAAAACGGGAGAGGCATGAAAAAAAAGGTTAAACTCTAAGTCTTAAGCTCCAAGTCTTTAGTCCCAAGTTATTCCCAAAACAAGTTAGTACAAACTGACCTATAGAGTGAACTAAGGCTGAGTTGGGATTGAACCTAGAAATTAGGTCCATGAGACAAGCCAAACCAGAGCTAAACAGTTGAACAATAAAACAAGAATTACTAGTGCTATTAGTGTTTGATTAGTGTTCTACTGAAATATTAATACTAGTCCAAAACTTAAGGTCGAGTACTTAATATGTAAGTTCATGTCTTATATGGGTGCTAAATCAGAGGTGTACCAACTTCTGATGAAAATTTCCACAGCTTTTTATTTATTTATATAATGTAGAAACAAATATCGATAACTGATGATTTAAAATGAAAGAAGCATGTGAATGCTAGATGTGCCTGAGGTATATCTTAATGATTTTTGTTGGATTAAACTGAACTAGATGAACATGGGAATCATGTAATGGATATCTCAACATTATAATTATTTTTGAATACTGGAATACTCAAGACAAACATCAGTTGGCTAACTCGGTCGATTAGAAAAGAATGCCGTAAAGAGGGTGTTACTAGTATTTTGGCAAACTACCATTACTGATAAAAGCGACAATCAAGGTTCACTCTCATAGAGCAATAATACAGATTACAATCAGTTTGACTTAACTATAATAGAAATGGGATTTTCAAACTTTCAAATGAATCAGTATGTCCTGTCGTCGAGTATTCTTGCCATCAATTCCTACTACACTACACTCGACTAAGATTTTTTTTTTTTAACTCTGTTACTGGGGTCCAAGCACAGTACGCTTAAAATTTTTCCAAGTTCCATCTAAGCAAAAATTGCAAAATGTTATTCATCACCAATTTTTTTTTTTTTTTTTTTTTTTTTTTTGCTTCGTAGAAGAAACTAAATATACCAAAACATGAATTAGATTAACAGACATTAAATCATTACAAGTATACATGAGAGTCAAGAGAGCTCAGACAAGGTGGAGTTGAACAATGAATGAATCAAAGACACGTAGACTTGAAGATGGAACCCCCAAAACACACGTAAAATCTGGGCAAACTTTAACACGAGAAGAACACTCTATTTTCATGTTTTTTTCAGGCTTTAAAATTTTTTTTACTGTTCCATGATCTCGTCTGAATATATACACTATATATCTTATCAGGTAGTTACAATAAACAAATCACAAGCTATACTATAAAACCCCGATTGGATGTATTTACCATTTACACACAGAAGGGCTATCGTCCGCAGACAAGTTTAATAAGAAAACAGGACCAAAAGTTGCTAACAAACTTTAAAATCGGGAGTTCCTGAACTTTGTATGAAGTTATTTTAATATTAACAATTGTTTCACCAAAGGACAAGAACATGCCAAGTTACCAACTAAGAGGTTGAGCGTGAAGGTAAAACAAACTCAAAAGGAGAGATGCTCTAGCCTTGATGATATAGTACTAGTATTTGTGAGAATAACCCAAATGCCATGAGATAGGCATTGTTGTGTTCAGGTAACAAGTCAAGTCTCTATACGGTATCAGAAGACAATGGAGTTCCATACTTGATAGCATGCTGAGACCTATTTTCAGATATTATTTTAAATACATTAGATGAACAAATATACGTATTATTATTCAGATTATTATTTAAATTAGATATATTATTTTTTAGTTAAATAATATGAAACCACCATTTGCAGTCATCCAACTGGAACTGGACATAGGATAAAACGCAGTCAAGTCGATTTTTGTGCTTGCACCTTTGCTAGAGGTACTACTACAACTATCCAGCCATGAGTCGTATATAAATAATAAGTAGCAGGATTGGTTGGCTGGTATGTTATAAAAGTAGCAAACAACTTTCAACCGGCATTAAAACCGGATTGGACTGGTTATGAAACTGCACTATCATAGATCTTATTCTTTGTTGACTTTATTAATTTAGAAATATTAATATTATTTATTATTTCTTTCAATCATCAGATCTGATATTCATTTTAGTCCTGTTAGTTATTTTTTGGTCATGTTTAATTTCACCTTCATCTAAGCCCGTTATATCCAATTCTGGGATTGTGGAAGTTCGTTTAGTTTTAGTGCGAGAGACTAATCTGATGAAGAGATATCTTTAAAATAAAAGGGAAACCAACCGTGCGATCAGATAGTAGATGAGTTAAAGGGGATTCATGGTAGTGCAGGCACAAAGCTTCACTTTATCTCTAAACTCCCAATTCCACTAAACTAAACTGAACTAAACATACCTAACCGATTTCCAAAAGTAAACCAAAGACCCATGCACCAGTATCATCATCATCATCTTCATCACGGCTACAATTTACCTGGATGATAATAATAATAATAATAATAATAATAATAATAGAAAACAAATTAGCAAGCAAAAAAGTGGATTTTTTTCTATTTTCAGTTTCAGTTTCAGTTTTCAAAATTTCAGTTTTCCGCTTTTTTGTGTTTGTTGATTTATATGGGGAGATGAGGATGAATGGTTCCATGCTGCTTGATGCAGGTTTGTACGGATTAGTGTAGTAGGGTAGTGGAGTGAGCGAGAGGCCCACAAGAGAAGGAGTTGCAGTGGCCATAGTAGTGGTAGTCAGATAGGGTCATGGCTGCTGCGAAGACGGTTAAGAGAGGTGGTAATGGTAATGGTTGAGATGGTTGTGGTAGTAGTAGTGGTGGAGGTAGGTTTCATGTGGGTTGGACCAGTTCAGGCACAAGGTACAAGCGGCGGCGAAGGCATTTGCATGAGATGAAGTGGATTTGGGTGGCCTTTCATTTGTGAAAATTTAAGAAATTTTTGAAACTTTTCAACAGAGAAGCGGGAGAGAGAGAGAGAGAGAGAGAAGGGAGAGTTGAAGGTGGAGGGGTGGTGGTGTTGAAGGGACCAATTATCATTTGGCTGGTGGTTTGGAATCGTGGAGAGACGGCTGTTGCTGGGTGTTTCCGACGGTGTGACATAGATGTTGTTGTTTAGTCGCCACCACCACAACAACGCAAAACAGGATTGCCAGCGTTGTTATTTACTCACAGTGACGGTGTTGTTATGATTTGAAATAAAAATAAAAAAGCACCGTCACAAAAGAAACGTTACCCACGCGACGTAAAAAAAAATAAATAAAAAAAATAAGAAAAAAAATAAAACCCACATAAATCTGAACATGAAAAAAGAAAAGACAAAAAAAAGAGAAAAAAAAAAAAAAAAAAAAAAAAAAAAAAAAAAACCCCAAAAAAAAAAAAAAAAAAAAAAAAAAAAAAAAAAAAAAAAAAAAAAAAAAAAAAAAAAAAAAAAAAAAAAAAACTTCTCCCTTAATATAAAAATAAAAAAAAAAATAAAAAAAACTTTAAAAAAATCGTTCGATTTTTTATTTTATTTTATTTCATTTTCCCTTTGGACTTCCTAAAACAACCTTAGTAAGTGCTTTTTTATCGTTTGCTCATGCAACGCAGTGCACGGTCTACAGTTAAACTGGTCTTGGCAAATCGGTTTTTAATCGAATGTGGTTAGCCATTAACCCAACTGTGAGAAACTATAAAGCCAGAAAAAGAAATGTAGCCAAACGACAGTTCAATGGTTAGTTTCTGGCGTAGCCTACAACGAAAGCAAAGCGAACCACGGCGTAGACCTACCACGGGACCTTTTTCTTCTTCTTGTAAACCAGATATAAACCCATTCCTGTGGCAGGTCTTTGCAGTCGTCAGATCAGTGGGTTGGTTCACCCAGAATGATCGTATTGAGATCTGCCCATCGTGATGATGAAAAACAAACAAATTACCAGCACCAGAGTACCGTAGTAGCAGAGAAGACGTGGTTTTCAGGGGCCAAAGTCTTTTGCACAGTTCAAGCCATTGACTGACCTCCAAGGCTTCCAGTTCCAGTTCCAGTTCACGTCCAAGTGAAATAAAAATCAAGTCAAGTTGTGGTTTTCATTTTGGTTGATTTCTGGTTTTGGTATTTAAATTATTTGATAATTTTATTATTTACTTCTATTTAATTTTATTATTCAATTTTATTTAATTTTATTATTTATTTCTATTTAATAGTTCAATACCTTTCATATACAAAACTCCATACCCAACTCAATCATTCCCACTTTCTCTCGTCCTCTCTAAATCAAATCGCTTATATATATAAATCTATTCCTCCCCCCCTGCTTTTTTATACCACCCACTCCCTCCCACCTTTTATACACATATACACCCGCACTATGAGCATCTACAATACCTACAACATGTCCAACTCCAGACAGGCCCCTGGCGCAGGCTACCCTGGACTCCCCACTCTCGCCAGTCCTAACACTGCCAACCCAGTTCAAGTCGTGCCCCTGCCGCTTTGGAAACAGCCCTCAGTTAGGCCCGAAATCGTCAACCCGGCCACTGTCCAGTACAACAACACCCACGGCCAGTATCGATATGATTCAACGCCAACCTCCTCAGCAGCAACCAACACCTCCTCCTCCTCCACATCACCATCAGCAGCAGCAGCAGCCGACGCAGCAGCCGCCGCTGCTCAGTATCATCTCCAATACGCTCAGTATGGCCAGCAGCAACAACAGCAGCATCTGGACACCACGCTGCTTCACCAGCAACAACAAGTCCACTGGCAACAGCAGCAGCAGCAGCATCACCAGCATCAACTCCAACAACAACACCACCCTCACCATCAACAGCTCCAACATCAACAACACTACAATTCCCGACACTCCACATCGTCGCCTGATATGAACACTTCGCTATTCCAAGTCTTTGACAATTCGACTGCCCCACCCTCGTCCTCCACATCTCCATCGACCATGACCACCACTACCACTCAGGAACCACACTTTCTGTACTGTAAAAAGTGTGCGCTGCTTAAACCTGCCGTGGAGTTCGCTAGCACGACTGGATTCTTCAACAACAACTGTAAGCACTGCCGTAACTACCGGCGAAAGGGCGAAGATGCCAAGTCGGAAGCCGTTCAGGAGATTTACAGGGTCGGATCATACGAGCAATTGAAAAGCACAGTGAGTGACCCATAGTTTGGTTTTTTATTTTTTCTATTTTTGCAAATTTCTTTTTTTGCTTCTTACTAATCATCTTATGCAGCTGGCTGAATGCATCCACTCGCGTCGTGTCCGAAACGCTCCGCTGGTCTGTGTTCATTTCTACTTGGACCTCAACTTTGTAGCCGACCAGGCAACCCGTGACCAGGTCGACAACCCGAGGTTTCTCAGTCCCGAGGGCCGCAGTGCGCTGGCAAACATGCTCATCAAGCAGGTGCGCACCGTCGACAACTACGCCTACAACCATCGCTCAACCCGTGTCTTCAAGTCTGGCGAGACTCACAAGTACCTGTGTTCTCAGAGCACCGCATTGCCCTGGAGGCAGAAGAAGAGCAAAGCCGCTGCTGCTGCCGCCGCTGTTGCTGGCGTAGTTGGTTCTCCTCAGCAGCACCAGCAGCATCAACAGCATTCGCTTATTGACTTTGCTGTGAATGGCAATGTTGGTCCTGGCAATACCGATCCTGATTTGCACAACTGCGGAGGTACCATTCTGGTCAAGTTCCAGTCGCCAGGCGAGCATTACCAAAGGGTTTGTGTGGCTTATTGCCATGATGTCAGTCACCCACCAAAGGCATCTAAGAAGTAAACTAAAAATAAAAAAAAAGAGATTAATCCGAGAGAGAGAGAGATGATGAAGTTGGGTTTTGATTTTATGTTTTTTGTGTGTTTGTATTTTTCCATGTCATGACCTGTTTTTTTTTTTTGTTGATTTTTTTTTTTGTTAATTTTGTTCTTTTAATTTTTTGTTTCTCATTTTGGCTGCTTTTCATGGCCGCCTTTTTTTATATTTTTTTTTTCTCATGGCTATTTTGCTCTATTTGATATTTGATCTTTGTATTTGTTCATGATGTGTATATTTCTTCTCAGCTGCTGTTGTTGCGGTGTGTGCTAATTTTTTGTGTTTCGTCTTTCTAACAAGTTTTTCTTTTACTTGTAAATTTATATATACAATGTTTATATAGATGATAATAATGATTGTATATTAGCTCAAGACCAAATGGACCAAATGGACCAAGTCAACTAAGTCAACCAAGTCAACCAAGTCAACCAAGTCAAGACTAAATGAAGTCCAAACTTAGTCCAAACTTAGTCCAAACTTAGACCAAATGAAAAAGACCAAAGTCGCCATTGATATCCTTCTTTGATCGCCTTTATCCACAGGTATTACCGCTCATAACCCCTAAGATGAAATAAAATAATCAAAATAAAATAATTAAATATAATAAAACCCCCACATGGAATCTTCTTCATACCAAATCATATACCGAGCTACATGAAGTCCACTTTAACCTGGCAAATACAAGGAAAAACTAAAAAAAACTAAAAAAAGTCAAGTGAAAAAAAAGGCCTGACATTTTATTTTATTTTATTTTCGTTCTTTTTTTCACAATTTCCGTAATTTGATTTCATGAAATATCAATTAATTTGGATGATTTGGATGATTTTTATTATTTTTATTATTTTTATTAATTGTTATTTATTTTTTTCTTCTTTTTTTTATTATAAAAAAGTATTAAAACACCTACAACAACAGCAACATTTGAGGGTGGAGGGAGGGTCAAGAGACATATGTAGTCACTACCAGGACTGCTACCAGGACTACTACGAGTTGTAGTCCTGGTACAAAATAGTGGTGATATGGTATGATAGTAGCAGTAATAGTAGTGGTAGTAGCCGTGGTATAAGTGGCATTAGTGGTATTAGTCGTGATGATTATAGTAGCAGTAGCAGTAGCAGTAGGTGTAATCGTAGTACAGTATCAGCTGTACAAACGTGGAAAGTCGGAAGTTCCTTTGTACCAGATAAAATTAATGTATAATGATGGTGATGACGGTGGTTGATTTAAACTTGTTTTGAGACCTTTCCTTAATCAAATCTTTGTTTTATTTTGTATTTTAATATTTTATTATTATTATTACCCACCACAACATTTTCAATCTTGACAAATCCTTTCCAAAGTTGACAAAAGCCTAATATTTCCTTCTCTTATTTCATTCATCTCGTTGGCGGATTGCATTATTGCCAATTGCACAATCCATCTTAGTTCTCCTCCTCATGGAAACTGCAATTACAACTTCTTCTTTCACTTACAAAGCTTGATTTTTAAGTTCTTGGTCAATTAGTATACTCAATTAATGTAGAATATTAATGCTTCTTTTCATGGGCTCAAAGTTCACACTAGTCTGAGTAAGGCTTTAACATGATCTTCTCTGTCTATCTATAATCTAAATATACTTCATTATCCAATGTTGTACATTCAATGTTGAAAATACGGTACCTTTAGAAATCTCTTTTAAAAAGGTGAACACACCCAAGTACAGGTTTTAGAAAATACATGGTTTGTCTTAAACTAAGCACAGATTAGAACTAAATAGAAAGAAAAAAAAAGACATGTTGTACTAGGCATGGGATAAGATAGGACAGATGATTGATTATAAAGTCCAAAAAAGGTGTGGGTGACGATAATAAATGGTCATGGGCTGCTCTATTGTTAAAATGCTAAAATATCATGTATAAAAGACTTTTATTACAGAAGAATAATAGTTGAATTGTATATACTCATGGAACGAATAATTAATGATCAGAAACAAGATGAATTGAATCACCAACCAACTCAAAACCTTGGTCAAGACAACAAACAGGAACTTTAGATTGCGCGCGCAAATATATTTATGGGCATGCGCTACTTCCAAGCATACTGGTAACCAACTAATCCATTAGTTTTTTAAATATAATATCATTCAACAATTGAACTTTACAATATATGTACTTTGGCCTTACCGTTCTAAATATGAACTATACGAACAAACCTATTGAGAAATAATAATAAAATAAAAAGTAGAATTAATTTGTTCTTCATCAGACCTGGAATTGCCTATTCTAACCATATTATTATCTGTTATAACCATGTTGTCTACTTTAATCGTATTCTAGCTGGTCTTTAAGGGAAACAGAAACAAAAGGAAAAAAAAGACCTTTATTAGTTTGAAGGAAACAACTTGTAATAAAAGAAAGATAAACCTGCTAGGGAAATTGTTAAAATGGGTTGAGTTCTATCTGGTCTTTTTAAACCACAGCTATTAAAGGCAGCCAATTATTAAGTTGAACTAATAAATAAGACCACCATACTTGAGACCACTCACCGACCGACGCTTTTAGAGTTTTTGTAACATTTGGGACAAAATTAAATGGTGCACTATTGGTTTATTCTCCTGGGGCTTAGGGTTTACCTTCACATGGAACGTTGCACAGTCTCTACTCCACCATTTCTTTAAAACCAAAAAACCTTTAGCATGACTGTGATTATAATACCCTAGTGGAGATAGCAAAAAAAAAAAGTAGTATCCACTTTGAGCGGCAGTTTCTTACCTGTCATGCTGGTAAAATGTAAAGAAAAACGTAATGTGGTGAGCTTTCTAGGAGAGCAACCAAAGCTCAAACCTCCGGCTCTCTTTTCAACATACTTTCCTCATAGGCCTAGATATTTACAACAGTTGGACTGTCGACAGAATTGCTCTATTAGAAGCTCAATTGAAATGTGCTCTCCTGCCACAATGGCTCTGATACATGGATCTAGAGAGACGCCAGTCCAATGTTTAACTAAAGCCCATTGTTGAAACTCCACAAGCTGGAATTTTGGATACGCCATATTAATAAGTTTACACAGATTTTTTCTGTATTGCCTTTGGAGTGCTTTCTCTATCTTACAGCCGTGGCAACAAAAAGTATTTACTCTAAAGTTGGCAATGGCAAAAACAGGTTTCATTGCTCACCAAAACAATTTCAATGATAAAGGCAATACCTAGGCTCGATCTTTTGATTAGGAGAACACTAAAACTGCCTTTAAAGTGCGTTACTGTGAACCTGCTTAATTAACATTCTTAAATCAATTCAATATGAAAAGTAGACCAATCAAAGACGTCAATAAAGGTAAACAGTAACCTAAAGTCAGAGACCGCTTTTACAAATTCAAAGTCAATTCTTAGACTACTCATGTTTCAAGCTCTTGGCTGGTTTCTGCTTAACCAACTTATTGAAGCAAACATGTTTTCCCTTTAGTCGTGAGCTTCAGGGGCTTTCCGTACCTTCTTCTCAAAGATGAAACGCGGGAAATGTTTGTAAGTCTTACTAATTGCAACATTTATAAACGACAGCTCTGAGAGCTGAAGGTATTCGCTTGAGATCAACCAGAGAATTATACACTAAGGCAATTGGTCAGGCCGTCGTTAAATTGACATCTGAACGAGATAGCCGTCTTGAAGAAGTGGTAGGAAAAATATTTGTATCATGCTGGTTCCTGAATAGTATGCACATATTTCAAACATTGAGTACTCGTGATATGAATTAAATAGTGCAAAAGTAATGCCAGTATCTAGCATCTAAACTAAAATTTTGAATTAATTGAACCACCCCATGGTGAGCTCTAGACCATTCTGAAAAACAACCAAATATTTGTCCACTACACCATGAAAACGATAATAATGGTCATATTATAGTGCCAGTCGAAAAAATATTAATAATTCATACGGTCCTAATATACTTATATACCATTGATATTAAAAATAAATTAAAAAAAAAGATTGAAAATCCTGTACTGCTGCTTGTTCAACGGCACATGGCTCTCTCATAATAACTTCATGCAAACTATGGCGCTATTCCAAAAATACTACGACCATCATTAATAAAACAAAAAAACCACCAAGATTAAATATATATATATGAGACAAGCATAGCCAATATTATTTTCAATACTTGTATAGAGTACTAAACGACCAAACTCCAGAACCTGACCTAGTTGGATACTGTCTTTGATGATCGTATAATTGAAGCCGATCATTGATTTACGTTGAATTGTTGCGCCCTACTTATGCGCACGGTTTACCACATAGTCAATTTAGCCAATTCAGCCAACTTAGTCAAGTTAGTGCTAACCAAACACTATGAACTATGGATAAAGGAATTCATTATGCTTTTATCACAATAATATGAAATAAACTCCGTACGTTTCATACAATAATTAAAAAAAAAATATGAATTATGATGATCGTAATCATCTTGAATACGTACTGTAAACAGTTTGTAACTCCACGAAAGAAACAATCCGATTTGCTATATTTCGCTCTATCTTGTAACTTTGAAACCTGCCCGTATAATACGAGCCAGACTAATAAAAAAAAAGGTCAACACCTTCATATGTCATTTATGCTATAAATTATTTGCTACACCGTTGTATGGTATGCTACGCTGTTTTCATTACGATTCGATCATTCTTCATAACTGAAACATAACCATATCTCTGTTTTTCAAAACAACCTCTTTTCCGTTCTGTTTCTCTTTCTGCCTTTGTTGTATTTATTTTAACTTTGGTTTGGCTATTTTTCGTTCTAAATAATGATGAACTAAAACCGAAAGATAATACGCTCTAACGGACAATGCTTTGGCTCTTCATCTCTTCATGTAATGAATGGCATGGATGCTATTCTTTATAGATTGGATTTATAGTTAAAGAAACTTGGACACATGAATATGTATGCAGCAAACAAGAAGTAGCTTAAAGTATTGAACCACAACAACTTTGGCAACAACGGTAATAGAAATGTAAAGAAATATAGTCTCATGCTTAATTGAACTAGTCTTGAAAACTTAATAGCTGTGTGCACGAATTTAAAAGAACCTTTGTAAAATACTACAAAGTGTACAATAGATTTTGATCAAGACCCTGACAATCAAACGGTTCTCAAATGGAACAGCCTATCTTCCGTTACTGTCTTTCCCCAAATGAGACTTTGTTCATTCTACCCATAAAAAGTTGGAATTTTGACAAAATAATTAACAAGATTGATATTTAATAGATTTCATTTCATGGAAAAGCATAAAATCTCTTTGAACTATTCCTTAATTCAAGTTATGCACAAGTTACATATCTTCATACCTTATCCTATACTTTTAATTCCAGCTGGTATGGTACTAATACAAACGGCTGTGTTTGTACTATTTATATATGGATTTAATACTTGGAAAAGTCACAGAACTAGAGATACAACTGATAAAAGGAAATCTAAACGATATTTAATTTGAAAATATTAATACCAATGCCTGAAATGCAACACAAAGAAGCTCAATCTGATATTTTAATTCTTACTCTTTTAAATTCATTATGATATTCAATACCTGTTTTCAAATTAGAATATTTTTTGTAAATATGCTTAACTAGTTGTAAATCTTAACAGGGTTTTAATTTTCTCTGTAAACAATACTTCGTGTGCACTTGGATTATGAAAAGTCTAATCAACCTCTTTGCTACCAAAAGATTTATAAAGGTTTCGGTCAGTTTTCTTGTAAATGACTTTGTAACATAGTTTCATACAGATTACAGTGAGTTTCTGTGAAGGCCCAAGCTTTAATTTGATCTAATGTGTGTTTTAGAAACAGATAATGTTAGGATTACTCCTCTGTATCTTCAATATTTCAAGGCTGTCTTCACACAAGTGAAAAAGAATAAAAAAGTATGGAAACTTTCTACCTTTGAAATTTTTCTCAAAGCGCAGTCTAAGCTTTCAATATAATTAAAGCATAAAATTTAGCTTTAGATAATTACGGCACCTAAGATTGACTCAGTAATCAAGGGATAAAACAATCCAAATGACAAAAAATGGTATGGGAGTACATATAAGCTTCTTAGTGCAGAACACGCACCGAATGATAATATATCAGTTAACGATACCTAGTTAACTTACAAACAGGAGTCTACATAAAAATTCTGAAAAATGCCGACAGTTCAATGAATTCCCACTTACTTTGACAGGAAAAAAATGGTAGATTTTGAGATCTATTTGTGATGCTCTAAGGAATGATTAAAATATTAAGGCAAATGAAAACTACTTAAGGAACCATGCTTGAATAAAACTTTGGTATTTAAAAACCTCTTTTATCTGTCTAGACAAATTGTGGATTACTGGTTTAGTATTCAATCTGACTTATGACATCGCTGGTCACAGAAAATAAACTCATCTCCTCTGCTCTTAAGACACACCCTTAGAGTAGGTCTTTCGGATTGAAAATACGAATAATTCTTAAGGTACTTCAAAAAAGTTCATGTCTTTAGCAAATAACATTGACTGATATAGGTGAGATGTAAAATTTCGGTAACACCCTAATATTGGCATTCGGGGTCAGAGTCTAGTTCATCGGCGAATTCTGCATTGACTTTTAGTAAAAAATAGTTAACAAGATGCTATCAAGAAAATGCAAAAAAATCATAAATTTTACCCATTGCGTGAAAGAAATTTTTTTAATAAAAAGGATTGAAAATTTGAAGTTCATTTATAACCCAAAGTATTAAGTTCTATCAACTTGGATTAGTTCCTGATATTTTTGTAAAGATTGAAATCTAATCAAATAATAATGCAAGGAGATAGTTTTAACAACGAATGTAAGGGATTACTGCAAATGACAGCAAGTCCTTCTGAATGAATATTACTTTAAAGATTTCAAGTTCCTCTAAGTAATAGAGGTTAAAAGTATTGATAAACTTTTGGAGATAGTACCCAAAGTATATAAATTATCAAGACCCAATAAAAGAATCAATTTCAAGTTAACTGAAAATTCCAGGATGTTTGTCTCGAAACGAAGATCAACATATGGGCCCTGAGACAAAACAATTACCATATAATGCAAGAGGTGACCCAAGATCTACATTAATACAAGGGAAAAGAAACTGAATGGAGCAAAATTGGTAACCGAGCCCGAGTTATTGAAAAAAAATTGTATATACCTAGTACCGATATCACAAAAACACAAGATGAAAAGCTGAAAATATCATCATTATTTTTGTTAAACACTTGTTAATATCATGACTTGGCACTAACGTATTATCGATTTACTCGATGTTAACGAAATCTTTCAAAATTAAATTTCAATGCCCATCCCTTCTCTTCAGCCAAATTTACCGAATTTTTTTTACAGCTTATTCATTCTTGCGGTTGACTTGTTTGAATATAAATATGCTTTGCATTGGTCTCTTTCTTTTTCTTTTCTCACACTAATGTATTTACATAAAAGTTCATTCTTTCAGCGACCTCCGCTCGTTGAAGACAGTAATACCATCTTTTTACTCTTCTTCTTGTTATTCCTCTTACCACCTACAGATCCATCACCATTGTTTCCTGTAGTAGTAACCTCCTTCAATTTAGACAAATCAGCCCACGCATAATCTTCACTCACATCACGCATATACAGTCGAGCGTCCTCCTGAGGTGCTGATACTGACGTACCCCACACGGTTTTCTTTGTCTGTCGTGCTGGTGCCCCTCCTCCACTTTCCGCATTCACATCTGTTTCCGTACCCAAGCTTCCAGAATCTGGGAATAATGAAGGCAACGGTGGATCATCTACACTTATTACAGACTCTGGCTCATGCCTATAATTTCCGCGTGAAGGCTCAATATCAACTCCCGATTCTCGTAACAAGTCTTCTCGTAACAGAGACTGTTCTTGTCGTTGAATTCGCTTGGCATGTGTGTTTTCACGGTGCGTCTTGTCTGCCTTGAGCTTCCGGCGCTTGCTTAATTCTTTTGAAAACTTGTCTAATGTGGCCTTCGAGACAAGCCCATTGTGGCCATCACTCGTCCAACGGCATTCCAAAAAGGCTACCTGCGTACCTGCTGGAATGTTAGACATGTACTTGAGCCGTTTTCTTAGTTCTTCATTAACATAGTTGCTGTATATAATATTTTCCACATGAACTACCAGCGAGCTGGGTAATTGCATGTAACTACCGCCATACTCTGTGCGCAAAACTTTCACGTCTAATGGAGCTAAAAAGTACTTAATTTCAGACTGGAATGCTGTTTGGAAATAATAGTAAGCCGTACTGTCGTTGAAATTGTCTAAATTCAATGGCCCATTATCCTTCCGAAGTGACACCCGTGCTACCCCATTTGCAATATCATCTTCGTCAAATACTTCATTGCTCTCAAATACTGTTCGTCGCATCTTGCTAATGGCTTGAGTGTGGAATTTGGCCACCTCTGGATCTTGATACATGACCAATTCTTCCTCTTTCTGCTTTTCGAGGTCTTGAATATCCCGTTCAAGTTCTTTAATAATGTATGCTCTAGAACCTTTAACTAGTCGAGAATATTCTGCCACATCTGTGCCATCACCATGCATGGTCGGCATCTCTACAAATGCTGATTTGGAAACTCCGCCGTCCTGCATCACTGAGGCCAAAGGAATCGAATTCCATTCACCCTGTGGCCGAAACATGAGCTTCATTACTACGTCCTGACCTTCCTTAGGTATCTCAAATCGTTCATCAAAGGTGATGAACGAAACTGGCTTCGCATGCTCTAACTTGATCCGCTCAAAACACAGCGGACACTCTGCAGGCAGGGGTTTTCTGGGTGCTTGGTAAGATGATACACCAAACCCAGCATTCGTAGGTGGTGGCGTAGGTGGTGGTTTAAGGGAATCTAAGTATCGCAAAAGACAAGGCAGGCATAAAATATGACCACATCGAAGCATCTGAGGAGCCTTAGGTACGTCGTCTAAACAGATCGGGCAAGCTGAGGGCCGAGAAAGAATCCTCATTACTTTTTCCATGGGTACTGGAATATCTGGATCCACCATGAGAGGCTCATAGTTTTCAGCACCTCGTGGATCGAGCACAAATCGACAAGTTGTATTAATATAGGTGGTCTTGTCGCTCGGCGGATGACTACTGCTAATTGCATATAAACCATTTGCACCTTGGTTTCGATGATTAGATGCCCGATCAATTCTTCTCTGGCGAGAATCATAACTCCCTGATCCACGTCGAGCGCCACCACCACCAGATGAACGTGAAAATTCAAGCAAGTGAGTCAGTGAAACTTGCCCACGGCGATTGCGGGTTCCAGTTATCAACTCTGCCTCATCAATATACTCATCCAAATCCCACTCCTCAGCATGCTGTTGCTGTAGATGTAGTTGCTTCTTCCCATTACCAACACTGGGTTTTCGTGGCCTTGGCTGTTTGGCACCCTCCGAGCCACCCTGATTATTCTGTCCCCGCGGTTTCCGAGAATTTGGCTTTTTGTTTTTTGCCGGACCCTTGGGCACTTGTACCGGCTCGTCTTGCGATGACGGCAACAACGGCGAGGGCACAACTTTGTCCTTCAACTCTTCAGCCACGCTCGAGCTGGGAACAAATGCTGGCACATTCACATCAAATTTGAATGACTCAGCCATGATTGAATTCTAGATTGTTTGGAAAGGGACGCTGCTCAACTCAGGCATGTAAGTTGAGTATCCCATTCGAGTTGGTCGTGGTAAGAATCAAGGAATCTAACAGGCAGAGAAAAGTTGTTTGTATGTGGGATCTCGTGACTTGGGCAAGGGCATTGGTGAACCCAACTCCAGTCCTAAGGGCAGCTTCATGCTTGATTCAGGTCGAAGAGGGAGGAAAGCAAAACGGAGGCCTAGGGTCATTTTAATTTAATATGCCTTATGGGGTCTAGAAGTAAAACGAGAGCAGATTAAACAAGAAAAATGCCTTTACAGAAAACCTAATATTGGCATACAAGACAAGCATACTCTTTCTTGACCTCGTCTCTTATTCCTGCCTTCTCTGTAGTCACATTCAGTTCCTTTGGAGTTTATAATTCCCATCGATACTGGCTATGAAATGCTTAAAATCGTTAAGGGCATACTCTTTTTGTGCCTTCAAACTCAGGTTATGGATTAAGTAAATTGGTGTCCTTAGACTGCTAGGGGCTCTTGTAAAAGTGGTGATCATCATTTACTCGAAGAGGACTCACCATCCATTCTATTCAGAATATAACCTGACCATAAATAAATATTACGACAGCCCGTCGACTAGTTTTAGAGACAGTAAGTATTACTCTTATCGGCCATGTCCTTTAGCTACTTTTAATTAGTACTCATTGTTTTAATGGAAACTCGCTTATACTCATTTATGTAATGATCCAGGAACGTAACTACATTTGTCTCGCACTCCATCCTCCTTTCTTAAGCCTTGCTCAATTAAAAATAATGGATTTTTTATAATAATTCTCATGTTATTGATTCAAATAGAAGATAATGCAGTTTGGCCCAAGACCTTGTGTCAAATTTGGGCACTGAGGAGATCCAGTCTTGCTGTTCTGCTTCTGCTACATGAATGGGGATCTCCACTGGACTGTCTCATGAAAATAAAATATTTTTGTACTCCTTTGTAATTTCTCAGCGTACACAACAATCAATTCTAAACCAAAAGTTTTCTAACTCGCTCGTTTATTACATTCTTACATACTCCTTCTTAGACCCTCTAAAAGCATCCATTTCCTTGTCCAACCCACTGAAACTACGCACAAACTCTGAAATACACCCAGGCACTGCTTTCAGAAGCCACGTATACCCAGTAAAGAGTGGCATGGTAAGAGTTCCTGTCTCACCACTAATTACAGCATCCACGATGGTTCTGCTGACTTGCTGAGGCAACAATATGGGACCCACAAAATCGCTAGGGGTCGACAGTCCATCAAACATAGTTGTGGAAAAGTGACCTGGTGTTACCAACAACGTAGCTATATTAGCATCTCCTTTCTTAGATGGATAGTAATTATAAGGGTTACTGAGTTCGTGGGTTATAGAATCGTGAAATCCTACCAAACCAGCTTTAGAAGCACAATATGCAGACAGCTGCTTAACACCCAGAGTACCAAGCACGGAAGATATATTAACAATGTACCCTTTACCATTGCGTAGCATATCTGGACCAAAAGTCTGGACAGTCCAAAATGGGCCAAGTAGATTTACTTCAACCACGTTTCGTATGGTTTGCTCATCCAACTCAAGTATCGTTTTGTTATGCGCCAAACCGGCATTATTGATGAGCACCGTAGCTGATTTTGTCGGAAATAAATTCTGAATTTGTGTGCGGGCCGCTCGCACCTGGGCTGGTACTGAGACGTCGCATTGAATAAACTTGATTTTCTCAGGATCGCTGATTTTCCATTCGAGATTCAGTCCAAGGATTGCAACGCTAAACCCTCGTAATGCCAGAAAGTCAAGTGCCATACAGTGCCCCAACCCGTTTTTACTGTCACCACCTGTGATAACAATAAGATCTGTATTTGGATCAAGGTTAATTTTAGACTTTCGTAACCATCTGTCTAAGCATGAAACGAGAAAAACCAGACTCACTCCAGCTGTATAGACTGTGAATACTGTTTGATAGAGCTCAGACCTGTTTCCATTAGTTACCAGTCTACATAAAACTCAGAATTTCCATACTCAAATGTGTAAAATACTGCTATACTCCATAATAAAATTGGGTTAAAGCCTGTCCATTTCAAAGCCTCAAAAGTTGAGTCCAATGTGAGTGTCATGGTGGCTCTGAGATAAATGCATTCCCAACTTTAAATGTACACAGAATTTTGTTTAAAAAGGATTGAACTTGTTAAGTACATAAAAATACAGAAGAATAAATTAAAATCAAAGCATAACAAAATAAATAATATTAAAAAAACAATGAACCCAGATTCATAAAGAAACAATGATGAAATAATAAAAAAGAAATAAAAAACAAGAAAAAGAAAACTCAATTAACCTCTATTGTTGCTGGTAAGAGTGAGGCGAGTTAAAGGTGGTATTAAGTGTGCCATGTTAACATCGTCCAAGGGAGGAGAGGAGGCAGAAGAATGGGATAAACTACGTTGACCGTGGGTTGATCTGTAAATGGATTTTGGCGTAGACATCATCTTGATTCTATTAGGAGACATAACCGGTGGGCGAGTGGTGGGGGTATGGACATGAAGAGTGGAAGTTGAATAGTCTTCAGAGACATGCTCAGGTGTAAAAATTGCCACATCATCAATGGCACAAGAACCTGTGAGTTCCGTGGTGCGAATAATATTGTGATCAGGGTGCTCGGAAGTTAATGAATATCCAGTCAAACGGCTAACGAGATATTGATCATCCGTTGGGCCATCATCGAGACTGCTGCCACTAGAGCTGGTAGTAGAGTTTCTTGGAACACCGGAAATATTAGTGCAAACATCGGAGAGATAGGAGAGTAAATTAGGATTAAGAGATGCCGAACGTAAATATGAACACCAGTCACGAAAAACGGATATAAATTCGAGTCTTCCTAAGAGAGAAACAACAAAGGCTTCCAAAAAGAAACGAGAATTCAAATATATCGTTCTTGCTTCTAAAGTATAGCCCATGGATACCAAATAGGAGCAAATAAGGTGAATATCATCTGTAGGAAAATCTTCTTCTTGAGAGTTGACCAATTCTTGTACCAAATTGACAACTGCGGTGTTGCAACTTGTACGACGATAGGAGTTCGTACTTGCAGCACTGGAAGAACTATATGCACTGGCGGAATCCCGAGCACCTCCTGCAACACTATTGATAGATAAAAGGGTCATTACAAAACGGTCCGAATATTTTCGTTTTCCAGGAAGGTTATTTAGGGCAGTCGTGAGTTGGTTCACAGAAATATCAGCGAGTAGTAGTGAAAAGATGAGTGACTTAAAGCTCCCAGAGTCTTTTGAAATGGCATGAGATAAAATATCGAGAATTCCACCAAGACAAAGAGAGGTGCTGTATACGCCTCCAAAAATAGCAGAAATCGCATATTGTTCTCTGGTTGACAAAGAAGGGATATATTCAGGAACGTCCTGATGTTGAGGCATTCGTGAGAGAGTTTTCAAAACAGAAGGGAAAAGGGAGTTAACAACAGCTTTTACGGGAAGCATAGATAGATGTATAGGATGACTGAGATTTGTAGGCATATCAATCGTTGAATTAGTGGTTTTGATAGATGTGTTCCCAGGAAGGGTCGATGCATCTGAAAGGAGAGAGGAAACAGAACAGGTGGGATGGTGGGATTTGAGGTTCTTATCTTCGTATCGAGTCACCAATGTGGGTGAAGCATTTTGGTATTGTTTGGGTGATTGGAAAGAGGGAAGTTGATGTTCTGCGTCACTTTTAGGAAATTGAGATTCGTTCAGTGGGGACTTCAGTGCGCGTTTGTTTTTGTATGTTACGGTGTTAACTTGTGTTGGACGGTGGAGGAAGACTACTGGAGAGTCCAAGATTGTTGCGGATTCTTGAAGAGAAAGGAAAAACGGAAGAGTTGCAGAGTTGATGAGAGAGCCATCCATAAGGTTGTAAGAACATAGCCGTCCTTCACAGTCTACTACCCACGCCTTACCAGCTGAACTCCTAACATCCAGGGTGACTGCAGGAGGAGGAAGGGAGATTGATCGCGATGTAACTTTCTTGGTTCGCACATCGGACACTACTAAACCAGAGTCTGATACTCGTACCACCTTCCCACTTTTACTCCATTGAAGGAATTTGGAACAAATAGACGGTACTGATTGGCCGAAAGGTAGAGGAATATCTCGAATTTTTCTAGGGGGAGTTGAGGGGCTTGCGAGATTGATGGTGTAAATATGAAGTCTATCATTGCCAGCACGAAGAGTAGCCAAACTCTGGCTAGTTTTATTTTTACAAGAGTAATGCCATGATAAGGCAAGAACCTTTTTGGGAGTTTCGATGGAGTGAACAGTTTTCAATCCCTCCTCAGTGCTCTGGTAAATGGCAATAAGTCCCGAGACATAGCTCACTGCGTAGTATCCATCTCCACAGGGAGCTGCAGCGATGCAAGAGATAGTGGCTGACTGAAGTAGACTGGAGGGTAAGCCATCGATATTTACAGGATGCAAGTCTCCAGGATGTTCCAAGTCTAGGCAAAGAACAGTTCCGTCACGTGTGCCCAAAAACACGTGCTGACTTTGGTAAGAAGAAGCGGAGGTGTTGCTGGATTCACATGCTGAAGGAGGAGAAGGTGAAGGAGGTGAGAGTGCCCAGCATGCAACCGAGATTTTGATTTCTTCGGGGATTGTCCATTTTGCAATGAGAACGGGAACCTTGAGAGCTCCAGTGTCTTGGTCGGATTCAAATTGATAAATGGCGAGGGTATTTTGAGTTGGGCAACACAAAAGCAGATTTCGGTTCACTGCCAGAAGATCTAAAGAGTGGAGAGGAAAAGGGATGCCAGTGGTATCGTCGTCTTGTGCTCCAGGGGTCTCCTCAACGAGAGCCTCATTGTAAATATAAAGGATGTCAGAATGAAAGACCAGTAAGTGACTTTTTAGGCAAACGACGGCGGTGCCATGAAGCGAAGCCATCTTATAGTGAATGAGGAGTGGTGAGTTGTTCAAATCTTGGGGTAATAGTGATTGACGAGGCGGTCTAGACTGTGTTGATGAATATTGAGCTTGTTGTGATTGGTTTTGTTGTAGTCGTTGTCACCGGAGAAGGCAACAGACCGAGAATTATATTCATAAAATGATGGGGGGTTGAGGGTGGAAGGAGGAGAGAAGAGAACAGTTCGATAGAAAAAAATGAAACAAGATAAAATGAAAATATAAAGAAGAAGAAGAAGTAAAAGAGGAAAAAAAATAAAGATTGAGGTGGTGATGATGGATGATATTAATATAAAAGATAAAAATAGGGAAAGTCGAACAAAGGCATTCATTTAGTGAGAGAACTTTCTTTTTCGCAATGTAGTAGAAATCATTTGGCAACCGAAGTAAATCAAGACGCATACTCATGCATACCAATGCAGTCTAGCGCAGTGCAGTACATGGTTTTATGCGACTGTTATGCGTTAAACTGAAGCTGGGGCGTACGCTTGTGGAGCCTGCAATCGGAATCTGATTTAAGCGAATTGGTGCTGTTTTGGGCCATTTTTAGGCTTCAAGTGACGTAGATTCCATATTTCTGGGCTCTTTTTTTGTGTATTTTTCCTAGGCAAAAGCATAAAGGCCTAACCCTTAGTAGTTTAGATTCATCGCAGTGTGTATTTTATAGTATTTTAGTGTGTACTTAGTGTGTGCCTAGTACTTTTAGTGCGCTTAGAAGTCTTAGAAGTCTTAGAAGTCTTAGAAGTCTCAGTATTTGCAGGAATCCCATGTATTGAGTATCACATGAAAAAAGTGCTGTTTTGAAAACATATACCCTCCAGCAGTAATTACTACGTAACCTGCGTATCTATGACCTTTGATTATTAAACTACACAACTTCTGTTGTTATTGCTGTTGCTATTGTTCTCCGTATCTCGCAAAGAGAAAACCACAGAGGCCTTGTCGAAAAAGAAAAAAAAAAAAAATTCAACAATAACAACAACAATAACAACAACAAAATAAAACAAAAACAATAGCAAAAATAAAAACAACAGACAAAGTGTACTGTTTAAGCGACTGTACCAGTTTGGCCCACATCCACCTTTCTTGTCAAAATTTCAACTTTTCAATCCGCCCAACTGCAATTGGTAGCCCTTTTCTTTTTGTTTCTTTTCAGTTTCGAAAACGACGCGAAAGTTAAAAAACAATTTGTACAAAATAATAATTCTCTTGACGCGCAAAGTGTATGAGTTTGTGGAGGCTCGACGATAAAAAAGTAGTTGGTCACTTTGTTATTGCGTAGGTGTTTCGTTACAAGATTCGATCTTCCACTTCTACGCCTCAGCCATCATCTGCGATAGACCTTCTTTGCATCAATGGACGTTGCTATTTGCTAGGCCTCGTTGTGTTTGAATCTGGCTCCTGTTGAGTGTGAAATATTCACGTTATGGCTCAAATTCCAATGTTCAGTCTCTCGCTGTGCTTCTCTGTACCTACACGATGGTGATAAAACTTGAGGTACTTTCGTGATTCATATGCTTCACTCAGTATTTTAGCCTCCTTATCAAGACTATTCAAACTTTGTCTCATTATTTAATATTGTTCTTTTTTATTATCTCATTCTGCTTAAATGGCTCGGATCCCCTTGTCATGCCAATAACCAATGTCTAAGATGTCTGATCTTGAACATTGATCCAGCCGCACACACTTCTTTTAAGAGTTAAGACTTAGTATCTGAAACTTAGGATTTAGAACTTGAACCCAAGTATCAAATCTTATCTCCCAAGTCTCATCTCAACTATTAATGTCCCAACTCCATCTCAAACTTCCTTCATCCCTTCCCTTTGTACCTGCTACTCTCCTCCATATACTTCTTCAGAATGCCTGCTTGGAACCTCTTCGGCTCCAAAAAGCCATCTGAAAAGCACTCGAGTTCAAAGTCGCCACATCTACTTTACAGGTCCATATCTGCAGATTCTCTCGTTACAAATTCTACTGATGGATCTTCAGTTCACGCCTCCCAGCTGCAGAATGTATCTACTCAGTCTTCAACCAAAGACATCTTCAAATCTGTGTCTGCTGCCAATGCTGTTGCTGCTGCTTCTTCAAAATCACGACACTCAAAGCCTAACCAGCCCAGAATTGTATGAACCAAATTCCAACTTCACCCTAAATGTAAACAAAACAATTGTTAATTATCGCTAACTCACGACTTGTGTATAGATTGTGTGTGCTTGTATATGCTGTGGCACTAACTTAAAAGTGCCCGTTGGACTACCGTACTTTAAATGTCAGTATGCTAAAATGCTTTAATGGTGGTTTTATCTAACTTCCTAGTAGGTGCTATATGTGAAACCTTTCATGATGTTAGTCCAGAGACACAAGAAAATCCAACTCCCATTACGCTGACTATGGTGAAGGAAGCCATTGAGCTGGATAAAGATACTAAAGACTACCCGCATTTACAGGGACTAATAACTACTGCATTTTCCTGTGTCGAAGCCTTAAATGCATCCTTTCCCTTAGGATTGACCAAACTGTCATACTCACGACCCAGCATAAACTATCCCGATATTGCCTCTTTTTACTCTTTGATTTCTGAACTTCCCTCAACAGAACCAGCCATGCTGATGCTTTCTTCAGCCCTAAATCTTCTAAAAAGGCCGAAACGCAAGTTGAGTCTACCATCGGACATATACTTTCTTCTTATCATTCTTGAAAATCCAGCATTATACTCAGCCTCTATTTTCACTGCATCCCATTCCGAGACATCACTCAATTCTTTGTCTTATCATGTTTTAGAGCGCTGCATTGCCATCCTGGCACATTCTCCTAAACGGACTCGCCACTACCTATTAAACTGGCTTTCCCGCTTTCCAACGTCCCAATTCCAACAAAAAGTGGAATTGCTGAATTCCTATATTGCACACCGACTGGCTCGCTACAATGTTAAACCTGAACATCAACAAAAGCACAACCGTTCTTTGTCTCTAGTTGATTCCAACCTCATTTACTCTTTGCATGACCTTCCTCCACCATCAGCAACTTCTTATGACGGTCTAACAGCTTCGACGCCATCTTCCCAGTATGCATTTGAGCTCCCTCATCTCAGAACGCCACATCATGAAAAGAAGTCAAAACCAACTCAAGTAAAAATCAAAGTAAGCCAATATGGCCGAGATTGGCGTATTTTTGCATTTGCCAGTCTCCATGCCATTTTCTTTAACGCTAATGCCATTTCCACCAAAGTTCCCATTTCGCTTTTTTACAATTCTATGGTTGATTGTATTGATTTTAAAGCTGATTTTGAAGCATGGGAAAGACTTGGTGTTCCAACGTCTTTATTACAAACCAACTCGCATGTCCCTAGTATAACACATTCGACACCTAATGTCTCGAAACTGAACCCATTAGATGCTGCAGGGTATATGGAGCAGGCTCCGTTGTTTGCTTTCTGTCAGTTTCCTTTTTTGTTATCAGTTGGGACCAAAATATTTATTCTTGAATACGATGCACGTCGTCAGAAGCAATACCAAGTTCACGAAGCATTTTTCAGTTCACTAAGCAGCTTGGTTCCCTCACAACCATATCTACATATCAAGGTGAGTCGCGACAACTTGCTTCAAGACTCATTTGACTTTTTCGAGACTCACGAAGATGAATTGAAAAAGGCCATCAGAGTAGAATTTGTGGGAGAGGCGGGCATTGATGCAGGTGGGCTCAAAAAAGAGTGGTTCTTGTTACTTGTTCGTGAACTTTTTGATCCTGCCCGAGGTCTTTTTGCTGAAGATGAAGAATCAAAATATTGCTGGTTCAATATTTCCTCTACCCAACCCTTAAAGTTCTATAAGCTCACGGGGGTAGCACTTGGTTTGGCTCTCTACAACTCGACAAACCTAGACATTCATTTTCCCCCAGCAATGTTTAAACGACTTCTTGGAAGTTCTTATAATTTGAAAGATTTCACTGAAATGTGGCCTCAATTCGGCCGGTCCTTGCAAAATCTGCTAGATTACGAAGGCGATGACTTTGAAAATACTTTTTGTTTGACATTTTCAGTGACTCGAAAACTCGATGGTGATAGTGGAGATTTTAGTGAGGAGCCGTTAATTGCCAATGGCCAGTATCGAACTGTGACGAAAGCCAACCGAGCAGATTATGTAAAGCGAGTTGTAGCATACTACATGGAAGGCTCAGTCAAACGACAATTTGAACCACTTAAGCAAGGGTTTTATAAAGTTGTCGGAAGTAATGCGTTGACCCTTTTCCGGCCAGAAGAAATTGAACTACTTATTAGAGGAAGTAGTGATGAAGAAGAACTCGACATCCCCACGTTACGAGCTGTTACGCAGTATAAACACTGGGAGCCATATTACAAAACCGCCGCACTAGCAGCTGAAAAAGCCCCAGTTGTGAATTGGTTTTGGCAGTACTTTGAGACAATTGAACCACTCAACCAACGGAAACTGTTGATGTTTGTGACTGGATCAGATAGGATTCCAGCGACTGGAATATCAACGTTGACATTTAAATTAACGCGGTTGGGTGACGATTGTGATAGGTTCCCTGTCTCGCATACATGCTTCAATGAGTTGTGTTTATATGAGTATAAAAGCAAGTATAAGTTGATTCAACTTTTGACAAGAGCAATCAATGAGAGTGAGGGATTTGGATTAAGGTAACTGGGAAAAATGAGGTATATAGTTATAGTATATATGGGAATCGCATACAAGTACATAGAAAAATTTCGTTTATAAGAACATGAAATGAAATGAATAAAACCGAGTCGTGATATAAAAAATAAATAAAAATTAAAAGTAATTAGAATGAAAACCAATGAAAATGAGAAATGCAATATAAATCAAGGACACCCGGTGCAATCACCATTGCCACTCGAAATACCAGCAGTTCCTTCAATTGTATAATCCCAACCTTGACCAACTGCAAACATTACAGCATCTTGACAAGTTCTAAACTTGAACGGGTCAACGAGATCACCAGGCTTACCCCAGTTTAAAACCCATGATTTTGGTGTACTCTTTGTGGTGGTAGCTGGTGCTGCAGTCGATTGTAATAATGATTTTAATTTGTTGTTGGTATTGCCGTTGTTATTTGAATATAGATGATCGGGTCGAGAGCTACCTGCCGTTGTAGACGAAGTAGAAGGTTTAGAATGTCCCTGGTGTCGAGTGGTATGGGGCGCCACTGAATAAATACGGGCTTTGACAGGTGCCCTTGCCGTAGCCGAAGATGAAGAAGAATAACATCTCACTCGGCCTAATAGAGGAACTTGTTGATTCGATTTAAAAACAGAGTTCAGAAGTTTCATTATTGAGAAGTGAAAAAGCACACTGAAGTAAAACGAGATACGATATATCAAGATATAGGTAGGATATAATAATAAAAAACTCCAGTGGTGATTGTTGGGAACTATGGGTTTATTAAAACCAAAAAAATTTATTAAGGAAAGAAAAGTGAAATGCTTATAACTTGAGGTTTTTATAATTTCCACCACCGGTTATTTATTCTTCAATCAAATCTACGAGATTTTATTTTCCTTTTTTTTTTTGCAACGGCCTTCGGACAGGCCCTTGGTCTAGGGTTAGAAATAAACTTGATGATCTGATAAATCCCGTTTAGGAAACATTTGGTTTTGGAAATTCTAATACTATGGTAACTGGAGAGCGATCCTCGATCAGCCAATTTGGGGGTAAAAGACTTTGATAATGAAAACCTGGCAATCAATAGAGACCTATCGTATAAATGTATGGGACAATACGAGCAAATAAGAAGTTTACCCTTCATGAGTTTTGACTTTGTCTTTACTTTTTATTTGAGCCTGATATCAAGCTGGTTGTTGAGGAATTTAAGGAGTAAGAAAATGGTGGAATAAGGTGAGGAAAGAAAATGTCATATCATCAGATAAAGAAGATGCCATGAACTAATAATTAATTAAGTTAAATTAAATCAATATCTGACCCCTGTAGTCTTTGATACAATTTTACTCTATTTTGATAGTCTTTCAAGTGCAACTGCTATGCCAATCTCAAATAAACGTGGACAATTCCAAACTCTTGATGAACTTTCTAAAGTACAGTCAGATAAAATAAACTTTAACAAAGATAAATAACCATCAGTAGTAGCCTCAGCAGGCGGGCCACAGTCTTGGATTGTACCTATTTATGTGTACAATTAATTAGCTTTGTTGAATCAGGCTGCCCTTTTTTTTCCTTTTTCAACGAACTGAACTGAAGTGATATTACAGTAGCATGTTTATTTATTGACACTTGTATACACTTAATTGTACCAATTTACTTCTCTATTTTTATTATGGCCTCTTTTTTTTTGGTTTGAGCTGCCTCTAGGTTTCTTAGTATGAACATATGCCTATCCAATACTGAACATATATAGATAAAAGGGACAAATCTACAATCACAATTACTGCTCGTATTCTCAACCATTCTTGGGCAATTCACCACGCCTCGACTTCCAGTGTATGAATTAATTTGTACAATGCTAAAGCTCCACAGTTTGAAATCCTTAAATAATACTGTAAACATATATAACTTTACAAAACTGAGTTTATGCCTGAGCTACATAACAATGATATTGGTAAATGCACGCAACATATTAATTCTATAGATTGGTCTAGAACCAAACTTCTTCCCCCATAGAAAGAAACGAGGCGTACCTCACAGATATTTCACAACATGCATTGAAGAGTGACAAGTAAGTCTCACTCAGCGAGCCTTAATTATCTTCATGTTATTTTTTTAAAAAAGGTATTAGACAGTGTAAGGTTATGCGAAAACAAGGTGGCTCATTGAATATACAGAATTGATTTATTAATTTATATTCAATATAGCAATTTATAAGCTTGCTTTTTGGAAATCATGAAAGTAATACAATATTACAGGCAATAGATTTAGAATAACAAAGTCTACATTATATGATTACAAATTAAGGTTGATATACAATAGCAAGGATGTGATAAAAACAATGTTAACATATACATCATAGGGTCAAATTAAAGCAAAGTTTTACTCAATCGTTCTATCCAGATCGATAGTTCAAGAATTATAGAAAACAAATTCTTGAAGGGTTTCAAAAGAATGAACATCAGAACGCAGGATTATCCTACTAGGTGACAGCTCTACTAAACTAGATTAGAGCAGACCTGCAGTGTTTAAACCCGAAATTCTCTGTACAAAAAGAAGGTTTCAATTACAGCCAAGATTATAGATTTACTTACTGATACTACCAGTTCCTACGACAATAATAACTTTACAAATTTTTAGAAAGTTGTAAGACTGGTAGCAATATATCCAATGAAAATTTTCAGAGCGACATATTTACATTATATTAGTGCTCAACTGTGTCTCTAGTCCACTCTTTACAAGTAAGAAGTTATAGTAACATATATGTTGATTGTACTAGATTTTCACATAGAACCTCAGGTTAGAGTATTAAACATTAACTCTTTCCGTTTGTTGTGCCTTGAACAATATAGAACTTTTAAACAGTTACCTGACATACAAGTCAGATACCTTTACTACTTTTATCAAAATTCAATTTTTTGTATCTTCATTCTATACTTTCAGCATAAAATCCTATTTGAGATCATTTTCCAATTCTTTTTCCATCGGAGTTCGCATTACTGTTCTTGGAATCTCTAGCACAAACATGACCAAGAAGTCCAAAATTATACAAAACTTTAATGCAAATTGATTCCTATTCGTTTGAAATACTCTCAATTTGTTGGCTTTCAAAACGTAGTGATTTGAAGCTGGGAATCATATTAAAAAAATTCTCTTTTTGTAGTATTTTAAGAAAACGACTAGAATAAACTATATAATCTTTGAGACCTTACAAAAACAAAAAATGACATACAGAGGCTTATCTACTGGTGAATACGAACCAAATAATGTACCAAAAGGAAATAGTTTTTCATCTGGGTGAAATGGTTTAGAAACTGAAAAGTTGCACAATTGAACAATTGATAAATTTAATATCTTGTTAAATTCAAATAACACATAACAAAAAGATTGACCATATCTGTATTGTTTTAATCTTTTGGCTAAATTCAGATGTAATTAGTTTACAAAAACAAGTTTATCCAAAATTGTAAACTTTTTATGTTCAACCGTTGGTATAGAAAAAAGCTCTAAAGTCAACACAATGTCTCCTTTTTAAGCCAGTTCACTCAACCTGAGAATAGCTATACAATAAAATCTATTGACCAATTTTGAAAAAAGGTCAATATCTATCTCTGGTGCCTCAATTATAAAAGGAAATACAAATTCTCATTGTTAGAGTCTACTTCATCACTGTCAAACAAATCGTAAATTTTTACCATTTTATTTTCTTTTCAAAATGCTATTAAACCGTCTCATTATCATATCTTCTTTTACTCTTGTAGCTGCGCTTCCTTTCACCACTTTGTCCGATGTTGGTCCAGTTCAAGTGAACCCTGAATCAGTGGCTCTAAATGCAACTTCCAACCAATCTGCTGGTTTTGATGTCGCGGAAAACACTGACACTGCTCATGATTCCAATAATACAATTGAAGCTTCCAGGTTCTATGGTATCAGCAGATACGTATTCTGGGATGAAGAATTCTTTCATTACCACAATGAAAGAGTTGATGATCATTGTAACACCTATTCTTCTGTGTTTGTGCCATACACAGGATTCCGTGTATTTCATCAAATTAAATTCAAAATGGGAATTGAACATTCAACACATCTGGTTTACTGCTATCGTGGCCGAGTAACCGCACATACCAGTGTTATTAACCGCATTGATCAAAATGTTAACTACAAAGATACAATGTGTATTCGTGAGAGCGAACCATTAGCACCCAATGCAAATGGCTGTTACAGAATTGCTCGTCGTTCTACAACTCCTAGTATGATCCCTTGGCTTCGGTCCGAGAGTTTTATTGGCGGTTTATTCCGATGCCCTACTAACGATGAAAATGGACCCTGTAATAATGATGATGCAGTTCCTGTTGCTCCCCTAATTGGGGACGAGCCATATATGGGGATAAATGATATCCACTCTCCACTATCCTATGCAATGCGAATCCCAGTGGCTTATACACCCGACTATTTTAACTACATGTATCCTCGTGATTCTGACAAGTGGGCTCGATTTATCGATATCAATGAAGATTACATTCGCCCTATTAGAAACGACCAATGGGATGACAACTATGACTATTTTCCAGGGGTCATTGATTATGATCCCTATGTGGGTGCACAGAATACAACTTTTAGCGGACCCAACTCCATTGTAACCAGTGCTTTTGGGAATAAAGACTTCCATTACAAAATGAAGCAAGTTTACTTTTTGATCAAAAATAGCTTACCTATTACTGATCCATTCCATAAAGAGCCTGTGAATACCAAAGACTTGTCCGAGTTTTTGTCTACACATGGAATGAAAGCCCTTGTGCTCATGAAAAACAAGACAAAAGCTCAGCAAGTCTATGACACCATTGTGAATCTATTCAATCCTCCTGTTAGAGAAATGAAAACTTACACAATTAAAGAGTGGAAAGAGATGATTGCAATGAAGATGTAAGCTTATTGTTTTTCAAACACACATTATTAGCAGATGACTGCACTTGGATTAGCTACAATGTTGATCCTCATATAATTTTTTTTATTTAAACTACGCATATTTAATATAATTTCATAAAATTTGATTTTTTGTCAGCTTTTAAATTTCTTTAAAAATTCTTTTCTATTAAATTGCCACTAATTTTTCTTATCACTCTTCACTTGAGAGCCAACCTCACCACTAGGGACTAAGTTCGCTATTATCGATGTATCCCTACAAAATACGATATAACAACCCAAATAGAATGCCAGATAGACAAAGATTAATTCAGTGACTAATTCAAGCATTAATTGAAATATTTAACTCATGTAGGGCTTTTTCTATTTCCAACAATATTGCAAAGTGTGAACGCATCTCTAGATGTGAAATGGTTCTTGGTTTGAAAAATATGGGAAAAAATTGAAACAATTGTTCAAAACACTAATAAAAAGTTGCAAATATTGTATATGACTATGTAATAACTACAAGACAATATGAAATGGAAGTTAAATATTATTTCTTAAACGTTTTCAAATTATTTTGTATGGATTCTTATAAACCATATATATGTCAGTTTTTGAGCATTTTCATGTAAGAGTTCAGGCTCGAGTGGAGGCTAACAGGCGTGATATAGCAGAGGAAGCTTGAACGGCGAAATACGGCAACTAAGATATAATAATCTTGACACAGGCGAAGACGAAGGCTCAGACTTTTATGATAAAACTGCTAAGAAATTGATTGAGAAAAAAATTCTAACTATACAATAAGGAAAATAACTAGCTATTTATAATTCTCAAGAATTAGACAATTCTTGATTCCAAAGAAAGATGAAACAATCCATCTTTTTTTTTTATTTTTATTTTTTTTTTATAGGAGTAAAAACACCCCAATTAATCTATTACCGAGTCAACTAACAAAGATAAGAAAAGAAATAAAAATTATATAAAAATAAAAAGAATTGCTTAACGATCTTCAGCTCAATGGCTATTAGACTCCGTCAATTTCAAAAAAGTTCAGTAAGATTTGGCTTTTCACCAAGCTGTTCATGTGTACCTCAATTTAAGCCCGAAAAATACCTCTGCATTTGCACTCCTCCTCCTCCTTAAAAAGAATTTGGAAGCCACTCCACGAGTCAGATATTGTCCACAAAAATGTCCAGTTAATGTTCAGTAGATTTATCACCCCATAGCAGCTAAGAATGCCACAGTAGCCTGTAGGCCTTCTTTGCTATTAAGGAGCTTTGAAAGATCCAAAGCAGGTGAAACTTGTCGTAATAGTTCTTGTGGTCCTTCGAGGTTGGGACAGCTTACAAGCATGTGTTCAACAGTTTTCTCCTGTTCATCCCCACAGTTGCAAGTGACCTGGTGTGCTCCGTTCGTTCGGAAGTGCTTACCCAGAAGGCCATGGCCAGTTCTGAATTGCACAATATTGCTAAGAGTGCGCCTTGTAGCATGGCGCAAGACATCCTTTATAATTAATTTCGGTACTCTGACATTGCATTTGGCATCTTTTACTATCTTGCGATACCATTCGCCTTTTTCATCTGCATCGTATCTCTCTTGCCATCTAGTGAGAAGGGCTTGTTTTGATCTGTAGATAGCTTCGTTTCTGTTGTTCCAGTGGGGATCCCACTTGGCATTATACTCCTTTCTTTCCTCATCTTTGGCCCACGGTGCTATTCCAGGCGGCGGGGTACACCTGAGGCCTAAACTGTTGTTTGTAATACAATTGCTTGATGATTCACAATGAATCGAATGAATGAATATATTTTTTGCCAGTTCAATCAGGCAGCTAAGTAAAGTATAAAGATATAATAGAAATAACAAAATAACATAAAATAAAAATAAACGATTACCAAGCACCTTCGAGAATTTCGTATTATTATCAGATCGTAGTTTTTCACTACCATAGCCGTGTCGCATGAATTAAAGCTTTCGATTAATCTTTGGAG
>JAJLWW010000112.1:0-83413 GCA_030570935.1 Geotrichum klebahnii
CAAGTTCATTTTCATTGTTGTTTGTGGTGTTTTCAGTTGGAGTTGCACTGTCAGGGGTTTTTTCACTACCACCATCGGTGGCAACAACACCATCGCCACCATCAACTTCCAATCCATCCGGGTGGTCAGGATTGTCAGGATTATCAGGGTTATCAGTAATATCAACTTCAATAGGTTCAATATTCATTGCAACGTCTTCGGACGCAACAGAATAAAGTTGAAATCTTTGATGTTTGAGTTCAGTTATGCAACGCATCGGTTACCCAATATCTCTAAGCGGACTTAGCTCAGTTGGGAGAGCGTCAGACTGAAGTTACACATCAGTCTTACAGTTAATCTGAAGGTCCTGTGTTCGATCCACAGAGTTCGCAATTCTTTTATCTCTAGCATAAGAAATCTTTATTTTTGTTGTTTATTCATGTTTGTCAAAGATAAAGGGATCTTAATGATTTTTATAAGAAATCAGAAAAACCATATTTCACTGTGGGGCTGGTAGGGTTGACTACGATGGTTAATAGTTTTACAAACCGAAGGCTTTGTAATGCACAAGGTTACTGTGATTTTTTTCCCCAAGCAAAGTTTCTTGTTCCATCATTTTCTAAATCAAAATGATAGCATATGAAAACCTTCCTCCTGAGTCTTAGTGGTTTATAAAATTAGGCATGGAATAGCCGTCTGCAAGTTACTTTGTCTGGTAGAAATCACATCAGTTTTGTGCTCTAGCAATTGTGGCACAAGTTGATGGTTAGCTTGGATAGCGTGGTAATACGAATTGGTTTAAGTAAAGATATGCCTGATATATTATAATGTATAATATGCTCACTAATGTTAAAAATCAGCTATTAATTATACAAGCCAAGAATTAAAAAGTCAGTAAGCTAGGCGCCCAAATAAGAACTGGTTTTCTCGAATATCTTAATATTATCAAGCTGTATTATTATTGTCCGTTGTAATTTCTGCGTTCATTTTTCTACTTACATCCTAGAATTGCTCTCAATTACTTACAGTATTATCACAGATAGGTGATCATCAAATTGAGCTTTGGGCAAAAGCTAAAAAGATTATAAATAAAGTCATACGAGTCTGATGACAAAACATCCAAAAGAATTCTTGATCCTTTACAAGTCAAGTCAGAATACTCATATAAAAAGGTGCTGTTAGGGTAGTTCAAGATCCCTATTTATTTTTATCAATAATTCGTCCTCGTCCTCGTGCGCCACGTCTCACAGGAGCCAACCTCAACGCTTTGGTGATGCCCTGCCGATCTTGAGAGCCCAGACCTTGGCCAGGTTTCCAGCCATACTTCATAAGCAATCTTTTTGCAAAATCGCTTTTAGGTTGTGTTGATGGTGTGTCATTGGTAGGATTATTAAGGGAAGAAGACTTTGGAGGAGAAACAGGTAGGGGAATAGTTTCTCGACGTGGATCCTCACTCTTTCTGTCGTTTGCTTCCAAATATAACTTCCAGTCATGCTCTTCCAGCATCCACTCTTCACTTTCTCGATACTTGTTGAAGTCAGTTGGCTTTGATGGATCGTAATCTTCATCCCAGTACTTAGACTCGAATTCGTCAGCAGTGTCAGGTGTGCTGGTTTCCACACCAAACCCAAGGTCGAAACCAAGATTCAGGGCCAGCATCTCAGGTGTTTGCATGGACATTGAAGGTGCATGACTTTGTGAAGATTGTTTTTTCCGTCGTTCTTGGCTCCTAATTGATGACGAGGTTTTCAATGTTTCTGTAGGATTTATATCTAGTCTATCGGCAGTGGTCGATGAAGATGACTCTTTATGAAACAATATATGATGCTTGATACCTCGGCGAGTAAGTACTTGCTGTTGTTTTTTATTTCTGAATGCCACTGTTGACGGCTTAAACCTCAGCACTGCTTCATTCACATTATTCCGAGATTGCGCTATGGGCCGACCTATTATATCTCACATATTAACATCTTGTTCTCTAGGCACACAAACATACAAATTATATATGATGAGGTTCATCTCATCGCATATTAAGCCCCTCATCCCTCATCTCTCATATTTCCTCATTGACATGCACGCAGATTTACTCATGTAATACTAACTTGGCTGGTCATCAGGACTTGTTTCACCAGACGCGTCCCCAGTATACTTGACAGGGTTCTTTGATACTTCGGCTACTTGGTCTAGTAGTCCTCCATAGAGCAGAGATATCCTGCTGTTTGTGTTTGCACTATTTGGCGGTATCGAAGACATACTCTGTCGTTCTGTGATTCAGTGGCACTTTGTCCTAATGACTTGTTGTTTCAAGTCATCTCTGGGTGTCGTTTTCCATTCGATCATTTAAGATTAGTCATCATTGACTTATTTCTTAGTAATTCGAGATAAGGTGGTGTATATGTTAAAGTCAGATAACACAGCTAACTGGTTCCTGATATCTAATACGGCACATTTCTGTCTCTGAAGGCCTATCGGAGTCATTTTGTACCGCATTCACTTACAAATTTACAAGTATGGAATTGCTACGCGGATGGCTAAGACCTTTTTTTTTCTATCAGTTCACACTGACTGCTTTTGTAGTGTCAAGGGTGGCTTGCACAAGCCAAATATGCCCTTTGATAAACCTTGACCGCCAAACTGCAGGTGTATGCGAAAGACCTGTACCAAAAAAGTTTCCACTGAGTTGGGTTGTTCTGTTCTGAGCGACGCACATTCAGAGTAGGCAACTTCGTTTGTTAGCTTATTGGACTTTTTATTTTGAGTTTAGCTCTCTTATCAAACAGCTTAGAAGAAGAAGGCCTTGACCTCTGTGCGATTATGTGGGGAGCAAGGGTTTAAGGCGGCATCTTTGACGGAATTTGTAACTTGAATTCCACGATATCAAAGATACCAATTTCAGATATCAATGAATGATACACCATATATTTGAGTTTCCATAATATGGATATTATCACATTTGATTTCTAAGAGACATTTATTACTTCTCTCGCCAATCTGGGTTTATCCGGGTACAGCTTCCACTGGCTTGAGTGTTAATCTTAAATTTTTGATATCGATATTATCAGCTTAAAACAGAAGGTCTATTCTGAGGGGCTACTAATGATCGTCATTATATATAAATGAGCCATGAGTCTCGTTCATTTCGTGCACTTCAACAATTTCCATTCTCTCTAATTCACCACAAACTTCAATTCCATCTTAACAATACGATCACAAAAATAAATCATATCAAACATCAAATATGACGGTATCGAAAGAAAAAGCAGAATGGGAAGTCAATGCTGCAAAAGCCCGTGCGTACAGAGACGCTAGTATGGCCGAGGTCGAAAAATACTTCCCATGTCCTGAGGGGTTTGTATCTAAGCATCTTGATCCTTTTCCCGACCCCATGCCATTGAACGTCACTGGCTTTCCTAAATTATACCTCAACCCCTTTGACTACACCATCATTGAGACTGATCCTATTGTACTACTTGAGGAGATTGCCTCCAAGAAATACACCGCTCTCCAAGTAGCCGCCGCATACATGAGAGCCTCTGTTTTGGGTCAGAGAGCAATCAACCATGTGACCGAGTTCCTCCCAAAAATGGCATACGAACAAGCCGTATACCTTGACAAGTACCTCGAGGAAAATGGCAAGACCGTCGGCCCATTCCATGGTCTTCCTGTATCATTAAAGGATCATATTGCACTCGAGGGTATGAGAAATAACTTTGCATTGACTGCTCTGGTTGAGAATACATTGGATTACACCTCACTTATCGCACTCATTCTTAAGGATGCTGGCGCAGTCTACTACCAGCGAACCACTCAACCTCAGTTCTTGATGCATCTTGAGAGTAGTTCTAATGTCTACGGTACTACCTGTAACCCTTATAATACCAGTCTCACCTGCGGTGGCTCTTCTGGTGGTGAAGGTGCTTCGTTAGGTTTCCACTCTTCCTGCATCGGAATTGGAACTGATATCGGTGGTTCAGTCCGTGGCCCTGCTTCGATGCAAGGTGTCTTCGGTTTCCGTCCTACAGTTGGTCGACTCCCTGTCAATGATCTGTATATGCCAGGTGGTGGTAGCGAAGCAATTCTAGGAACAGTAGGCCCTATGGGCCGTACTCTGGCGATCTGCGAGCTCCTGGTCAAGACTGTTATCGACGCTAAACCCTGGAAGAAGAGAAGAGAGTTATCATCTGTCGCATGGGAGCCTGAAAAGGCCTTGAAGGATGTCAAAAAGTTGCGAGTTGGTATTTTGTCCAGTGATGGTGTCGTCACTCCACAACCACCAGTTCGCCGTGCCCTCGAAGAAGTCGCTGAAAAGCTCAAGAGCGCTGGCTCTGTGGATGGCATTGAAATCGAGGTCGTTCCTTTTGAACCACTAAAGCACGACGAGGCATGGACCATTATCTCGTCTCTGTACTTTGAAGACGGTGGAAAGTACAAGATCAGTCTGCTGGAGGAGACTGGTGAACCAGTAATGGAGCTATCCAAGTTCATTATTACCGAAAACCCCAATGTACGACCTCTATCAATCAAGGATCTCTGGACCCTGAATGTTCAAAAATACCAGTACCGCGATGCTTACAATTCACATTGGGCTGATTCCGGCATTGATGTACTGGTTTGTCCTGCCGGCCCTGGTGCTGCACAACCCCATTTTACAACCAAGTACTGGGGCTACACTTCACAATGGAATTTGCTCGATTATCCTGGTATTACTTTCCCAGTAACTTACGTGGATCCCGAGAAGGATGTCGCCGATCCTGATTACAAGCCTCTGAACGAGACTGATGAAATGTACTACACCAGATATAGCCCTGAGGTGTACAAGGATGCTCCCATTGCTCTGCAACTAGTTACTCCACGATGTGAGGATGAGTTGTTGATTGAGTGCATGAAATTGGTAGAAAAGGCCATTAGTTAAATGTAGGTAGCTGAAATAAAATGAACCATTGATTTAACAGACATAAATTGCAGAAGTTTAAGAAACGAGAGTTGTAACATTTTATTACGAACTCAATTGTAATTGCAGCCCATTTAAATATCCATATCATAGTTTATTTGTAACCATAGACTCACTTCTAGTACTACAGACATCATTCAGACTCTTCAGAGCTATCTGATACCTCTCTTTCCACCTGATCAGTCCCATTTATAAATCTATCCATAATCTCATCCTCTTCAGCATTTGACAGATTCCATGCAAATGTTTTCATGCTAACTTTATAGTCTACTGCAATAATTCCCTCTGACCTCAGCATTTCAACTTGTCTATTACGGTCATCAGGGTTTTCTCGTGTAGATATTATACCCCCAGACCCTATAACACGCCACCATGGTACATTATCAGAATGAAACTGGCGGCTAAGCTGACCGTTGTTGAAGGGTAGTTGCTTTAAAGCGTAGCCAATTTGTCTGGCATTACGTGGGTACCCTATGAGTTTTGCAATGTATCCATAAGTTGTAACACGTCCAGGTGGAATAGTCTGAATAGCATGGTAGATGGTTGTATAATGTCTTTGGGCTTCGTCTGTTACCATTTGATATATGGAGAAAGGGAGAGTTAAACGTAAGAAATCTTTTTGATTTTGGGAGATTTGATGGTTTGTAATATCTACAATGACAAGGTTTTTTGTCAGTTTTTAGACTTTTGGGTGTTTTTGGCATTCAACTATTCATTAACGAAACCGATAGGATATCTTGAAATAATAAAAATAATAAAAATAAAAGTTACACGATGGAAAACAAGATGGATGAAGGAAACACAGATTGGTTTAAAACGTGTAGGACATTGCGTATATATAGAGACAGAGTATGGTACATTTAGATGTTGAGCTTAGTCTTGCGCCAGTGTCTTCTCTTAGCGTTGTATCTGTTTGAAGACATGTTAGAATCGTATTGTAGCCAGAAAACTTGGTGATTCACTTACCTGATAGTAGTATCAGTCTTGAAACGGAACCACTGGGGAAGAGGTCTGTTTTGCTTGGAGGCCTTGGCCAACTTGAGCTTGGTCTTGAGGGACTTGTGGGACTACAATAGAAATTTGCGTTAGTTGAACTGATCTTGAATCGTGAAATATCATCCGAACGGCATTCGACAGAGAATCACAGTATTATAATGCGTCTGTGAAGAATTCAAGGTGAATAAAGTGTACATACAGGCATTTCGATTTTTTGTTGACGGTGTCACTGGGTTAATCAGAATAGAAAGTCACAGTGAAAAAAAAAAGGGAAAAAAGAAGTGAAAAAGCTGTTAAAGTGAAGAAATCGAAAAGCTAGTACTAAATGGCTCTGTCCCAAAAAGGGAAATTTATTTTCCTCTTTTGGGATTTTATGGGAGGGTAATTTAATTGATCACGTGAAAGGATTGTTGCTCAAATATATTCACGTGATGTAGGGCTGTGACCCTATTTTGTGACTGCTTTTTTCTGTTGTATGGACCTTTTCACTATTCACATGAACTCTGCAAGGAAATCCCTACTGAACATTTCGACAACGACTGACGATCTACACAAAGCCTAGGTATGTTAACTTCTATAGTCTTACTTCTAGACCTTCTGGCCCCTGAAGCATGAGATTTGAAATTTGACGCCCACTAACATGTTTCTATAGAAAATGACTCGCACTTCTGTCCTCGCTGACGCCCTTAAGGCCATCACCAACGCTGAGAAGACCGGCAAGAGACAAGTTCTCATCAGACCCTCTTCCAAGGTCATCATCAAGTTCCTCACTGTTATGCAGGCTCACGGATACATTGACGAGTTTGAGTACGTCGACGATCACCGATCCGGCAAGATTGTTGTTCAGCTTAACGGACGATTGAACAAGGCTGGTGTTATTTCACCTCGCTTCAACGTTCGCATTGGTGATATTGAGAAGTGGGTTACCAACTTGCTCCCCTCCAGACAGTTTGGTTACATTATCTTGACTACTTCTGCTGGAATCATGGACCATGAGGAGGCTAGAAGAAAGCATGTTGCTGGAAAGATTCTTGGATTCTTTTACTAGAAGGCCTAATATGAGCATGATGTATAAGTAATGAACGAATGACAAAAAAAGTTTGATTGTATTGCTTGATTGATTGATGGATTTATTGAAAGTGGTATAGCCGGCTAGTTATATACCGTAGGGGTATTTCAACTTAAATCCCGTAGACATTGTCTCCCTTCGTAACCTCTGCTATTTCATAGATCTGGTAACTGGAGATGCTAAAGGACTGAATGGTTATTTCGAACTTACTTTCACTCCCATGCCAAATTGCCCTTGCCCTTGCCCTTGCCATTTTGATACTTTATCATCACCACATGCCCATCATGTCCTTCAACTTGAACTCGAACAAACAACAATCAAGGTCGCCCGAGTAGCAGAGTTAAAATGGCTGACGTGCAAGATGTACAGGATGTAGAGATGAAGGACGAAGTTCCTGGTACGTACAGTTACTACTTGTTCTGAATCACCTCGAATAGCATGAATCCAAACTAATCTAACGTACGATTCAAGACGAGAAAACAACCGACAAGAGCGTCGAAAAAAAGACAGCCAAGCTGCCCAAGAAACGATTTGAGGTCAAGAAGGTACGTTAGCTCAGTGATGACTGGTTTTGAAAGCTAATTGAGATTACTGTTTGTATAGTGGAGCGCAGTGGCGTTTTGGGCTTGGGGTAAGACGATGTTTCTACTTTTTTGTTGCTTGCTGGAGGCTAACATGATCTAATTGCTCGATAGATATTGCCGTTGAAAACTGTGCTATTTGCCGTAACCATATTATGGAGTGCTGCATTGACTGTCAAGCCAACCAGAATTCAGCCACTGCTGTGGACTGTAAGGTCGCCTGGGGAATGTGTAACCACGCATTCCATTTCCACTGTATTTCACGATGGCTGAAGCAACGTTCAGTGTGTCCTTTGGATAATAGAGAGTGGGAGTTCCAAAAGTATGGCCAATAAAGTAAAGGCTATGCGGTGGTGAGAAGGAGATGGAGGCAAATTGGAATGAATGGGAGAGACCTTGTTCTTTTTGTTCATTCTACAGTGTTATCATTATTATTATTATTTTATTTTTTTTTATTTTATTTTTATCTCATTCTACAATACTCTTGAGAGATCTTCATTTTCAAAACCGATTGTGTGAACCTTGTAGTTGGCCTGATAGACTTGCACATGGATACAGGCGTTCGTATTCAATGATGCTATTTTCAAAGGCTTCAGATATTTGTGGGGATTAACTGAACTAGGTTTTATCATAATCAATGACAAAGTAGTAGCCGGTTGGTGGATCGTAGTCGTTTGTGTTAGTTTATATGATGGTTAAGTTATATCTGAGCAATGCTGATCATTATCATTATATTATCTTCATTATCATTTGTCCTTTGAAGGCGAGTCATTTTGACAAGCCTTCAGATGACGAGGAAGAGATCAGGGACAAAAATTGCCATTAAAAATATACAATCAAGATTATATAGATAGATATACGAGGTGAACCTTGACATCGGCCTATCGTTTAGATTCTTTTCGTGATTCTTTCGTGATCTGGGTTCTTTAGCCCTTTAATTTATTCCCCAACGTGCCTCATTCTACTGTAACCTTCTATGATGCGTTCCTTCCTTCTTTCTTCTATTTCTTTTCTCTTTAAATCTCTTTCATTCCCTCCATTTCTCTTGGTTTCTCTGCTATTCCAATTCTCTTTGGGCTCACAAACACCATCAGACGCCGCATCCCCATTCGGAATATCAGATGACGCACTGCATCAGATATTGCCCAATCCAGGATGCCCTAGATTGGTCTGCCCCAACCCTGTATGTAGCAAAGACTCAAATCTAAGCATCGCAGCGGACAAAAGAATTTTATTATTTTTTATTATGATTAAATTGAAAATGTATGAAAATCGAAAATAAAAATAAAAAAAACTTTGTTAGTCTAAATTATTATTCTCATTATCATTAAATGTAATTTTTTCCCTCTCTTTCTTTCTAGGTATTTTTAAATATCATTACTTCTCCTCCTTCTCTTCCATCTGATTCACCTCTTCATTGCTACTGCTCCTGCCGCCTTTATGTCACACTTAGCCTTGAATCGTTCCTCATAAACTAATCACTCTCCCTGCTTTTCTATATTATTTTGTATGCAAGGCAAGTCCATTCAACCACGGCGGAATCTACATCTTCATCAACTCCTCGACAAATTCAGATGACCCTTTCTCAAAGCCCATAAAATCGACGTTCTTTGTACCTCCTTTAACCATTTCTTTGATTTGGTGTCCTTTTTTATTATTTTCCTTCTTCCGCATTCACCAGCATCTTACAAGCATCTACCAGCATCGCTCAGCATAACCTCTACTATTCCCTCAGTATGGCCTGGCATATTCACCAGAAACTCACAAAAAGTGAGAAATCGATCCGTAAACTAATCACCTCAAAGTACGGACAACTAGCATGCATCTCTATATTCTCCTTCATTCTGCTGCTATGTTTGCTCAACACCCTACTTCCAAAGCTCAGAATATCTAAACGCACAGTATCCTTCAGTCTAAAACGGCCTTCACGAGCAGTCGTCGTTCCGCTAACCTGGATCGTCGTCCTTTGGGTAGTTTCTTTGCCCTACTTTATATTTTCAGAAACAAACAACGATCTCATATTTCTGGCCAAACGTCTCGGGAAAGTTCCCGTATCACTTCTACCAGCCGTCTACTTCCTTTCCCTGCGTCCTTCTCCCCTACCCCGAACTCTTTACCTCCAACTGCTTCCACTACACAAATGGCTCTCACGAATAGTCGTAGTAACCTTATTCTGCCATGCTATTGTCTACACTGCCATCTACATAAAGATCTCCAAGACAGGTAAACTTTTCAAACTTTCTAACCTGGCAGGTGTTGTTGCCTGCTTGCTATTTATCCTCATTGGTCTCAGCTCTGTCAAGCCAATCAGACGGCGCTTTTACCAAGCATTTTACGCCATACACTATTTTTCAGCTTGGATCACGCTTCCTCTTATTTGGTATCACTACCGCACAACTCACATATATGTGGCGGCGTCAGCCTTGATTTTGCTAGGACAGGCATGTTACCGAATCTGCATTTCAAGGCATGTCCGTCTGCCCGTTCAATATGTCTCTCCGAGCATGTTCTTCATTTCCATACCCCGAAATCAACTTCCTAAATCTCTCCAAAGACAATTTTCTCCAGGGTGTCATTTGCGTGTCTCAAACCCTTTATATCATCCAAGTACTTGGTTTCAGTCGTCTCATCCATACACAATTGCATCCCTCCCACAAGATCCCAACCTCACTCTAGTCATTCGCAAAACTCGTTATCCTATTAAACTTCGACGACTCTATGCTTTAACTGGGCCCTATAGTTCTATTCCAAAAACATTTTTTCATGATATCAACCGCGGCTATGTTAAACGAGCCCTGTTCGTTGCTGGAGGCACTGGTATTGCATTTGTTGCCCCCATTATGCGCCATCTACGCGCCATGAATGTGCCAGTCAAGCTTTTATGGGCAATCCGCGATGTTAACGATGCAAAAGTTCTAGAAACTTTAGGTCTCACGGATTCTGCCCTAGTCGATAACCAAATTGAGGTATATGTAACTCGGGGAGCCAACCTAGGCGAGGCGCTCGCTCTTCCTCACTCGTGGTATACACCCACTGATGATGAGCGTCTTAATGTGGATATTGATGACGACTGCTGTGGAGGAGGAGAATTCAAACCTTTATTGGCTACTGGTAATGCTGACAACAAAATGCCTTATACCCAAGAAATTGCATCTAATCAGGCTACAGACTTTTCTCGAGTCATGTTTAGTTCTCGTCCCGTTCTCAACCTTCGAATCAAGTCGTGGCTTTATGGAGTTTCTATAGACAATAACACCTGTTGCTGTCTGGATCAATTGATGGAATTTGGTAAAGATCTTGATCCATGTGGTCGCTGGGTTCTTGCCTCTGGGGCTGAAACCCTCGTGGGAGAAACTGAGAGTTGGGCTGATTCGAACGGATTTTCCTTTTTCAAAGACGAGTTTAGTCTTTAGCCATGCCATTCTACCAATATTACAGCTAGGGTCCAAGGACGGATCTAGACATAATATGACACAACCATGAGAGTAATGAATAGTAATCATAATCTAAACCTAGCATTTTTACAAGTCTAAAACCAACGGCTTGTGTGACACCACAAGACCTTTGTGCGTATTCTTTTTTAGCCCATGCTTCTTATAAAACTATCACGGCCACATTGCTACATCTTTTTCTTCTTCTTTTCTCTGCCTATCAGTCCTTTTCTTAACGACAAACGTAGTTTTGCTTTTACTTTATTTATTGTATATTTCATGCTAGCGTGCTAAATTCTTCTAGTTATGCCAAAATCTCCTTCAAGAATCGACAGGTTTATGCCGGGTTCACCCAGTATTTCAAGTTTCCATATTAAATCTACGGAATTCACAACAACTGGTAGACTGAAGGCTACTCAAAAGTCGAGGGCAGTTTCTGGAGTCAATCTCAACATAATATCAAATGAAATCTTTCCGGAAACTACGAACCTTTTTTTCCCCACCAATGCTGTAGCGGCCCCAATACCATTTGATCAAGCTCCAGTTCAAGTTCATTTACCACCAGCGCTAGGAGCCATGGCCCGTGTTGCTAGAATGCAGCAGAGACATTTCAGAGATCGTGGTTGGGATGGCTCACTGGCCACCTCCAGGGGTAGCTTCGATACCTCATCTGCTACGGAAAAGGAGGAAGGTCCTGAAGGTGAAAAAGCTGCTACGGAAAACCAAGACGAGTACAATGCATCTATTGCAGGGGCTCTGGGTGTGAAAAATTCCCGTATATTATTGTACAGCAAGGAATCAGCCATTGATAAAAAGCGAGAGTTTGGCAGAATATACGCAGGAAGTGATATGGAAAATCTGGCCAAGCAAGCCGTACCTGTAAAGAGGATTTGTAAAAAGAAAATTGTTTCTCACATTCCTTACCGTATATTGGATGCCCCAGGTCTTCGCAATGACTTTTACGCTAACTTGGTTGCGTGGTCCGCGAAATCAGGTCAGATCGCCGTAGGCTTGCTGGATGAAGTATTTCTATGGACAGAGCATGAAGGAGCTGCTCAGATAGCAATTCCTTCAAATTACGGAGAAATCACTTGCCTAGTTTTCTCCTGCAACAATGTCTTGTCTATCGGACATCGCGATGGAACAATAATATTCTTTGATCTTGCCAAAAAGCGAATTGCAGGTACATATGTTCACGTGGAATCACCTGTCTGCTTTTTATCGTGGTTTCCCAATAATCCGTATCAAATTCTGGTTGGAGATGAGAGTGGCAATGTAGTTCATTTGGAACTTAAATGGGGTAACCGAGCTTCCAGTACTATTATCACCAAGCATTCCACTTTAAAAGGCCATACGCAGCAGATATGTGGTAGGCTTCAACTGCATTTTGGGGTTTACAAGTACTAATAATTTAGCCATCACATTTAGTCCGGATGAATCACAGCTTGCCATAGGAGGTAATGATAATTTGGTTACAGTTTGGAATATTCAAGACTGGAAAAATCCTACCTTAGTTTATCGAATGCCTCATAAGGCAGCTGTCAAGGCCTTGGCTTTCTGTCCATGGTGCCCGTCATTGTTGGCTACTGGGGGAGGATCCCAAGATCGAACAATCAGGTACGTATAGTTTGCAGCATAAATCTGTTCTCTAACCTAGCAGATTTTGGCATACTCGCTCAGGAACGTTGATCAAATCTTTCAACGTTAAAGGCCAAGTGACTTCATTAGTCTGGTCCCGTCATTACCGCCAACTTGCAGCCACTTTTGGGTTTGCTGACTCTGAAAACCCACTATTGCTCAGTGTGTATAGCTTTCCAAAACTTCAGTCTCTGATACAAGTGCCAACACAGTTTTCATTACGAGTACTGTCGTCTGTACTGTCACCGGACCACGGATGCATCTGTGTAGCGACAAATGATGAAACTGTAAGGTTTTATGAGTTGTGGTCAGTGAAAAATCAATTAGTTCCCAAGTCTGGAGCTCTGGCATGCACAAACTTGTTTGGAAGTGACATTATTGAAATGATTGAAGAGATTGACAAACAGGGAGAGGTAATACGCTAAGGCTTTGTACTGACTAAATATTGCTCTAGAAATGAATTTTTATTAAGACTTTTTTTTTGGTTGATCATTATAATTAAGCGGGAACGCCTTCATACTGTGATTCTGTATGCTTATTGATGAGTTTTTTCCATCTTGTTTCGTTATGGCGAATAGGTAGTTTAGCTAGCTGGAGTAACCCAATGACAACTAGTAAGAAAAATGTCACTGTGACAGCGATAGATAAAAGTGCTACCTTATTTCTATTCCATTGAGCCGGATTGTACGGGCAGTTAGCATCAGGACCACCTGTAACCCAACAATCTGAAACAGCCATTGAGTTTAAATCAATCCAAATAGGATATCCAATAGAGTCATTTGATGCAAGTTGTATCCGTACTGACGTGTCTTGAAGTGCGGACTGAGGGATTGAAAACTGTAAAGGTAGGTTTACATCAGCTAGCGATGAAGTAGAGATGTTTATGTCTCTCGAAGACAACAAAGACGTCACATTATAGGTGAATGAACAACTTGATTCAACGTTTGAAAACTTTGAAGGTTCACCAAAAACCCAAGTATATGCAAGAGACTGAGCTAAATCCTGAGATGCAGATGAAGGGACAATAAAAGAGCAGAGCGTAGGATATTCTTTATTACAATCTTCCACACGCCATCCGGATTCATCTAATACCGTACATCTATAGTTTGCAGCAATATCATCATCATCACTGGAATTGTTGTTATTATTGTTATTACTGCTTCCAGTGTCGTTGGATGACGAAGGAATGGTTGGTTGATCAGGAGCCCAGGACCATATTGCGCTATTTGCAAGTGGTACTAAACTTGAGATATTATTCACATTGACTGGTGCAGATACAATTGGAATATATCCACAAGTAATGAAAGAGGAAATGGAAGATAATGTGAAGGGAGTAGAGATAGTGTCAACAACAAAAGCCCATTGGCCATATTGTCGAGCAGAAGCTGAGAGTTCAGTCACGTCGTCACTATTGTTATTGGTGTTATTGCTTGAGGAAAATGTGAGATTTCGAATAAACTCAGAAGGGGTCAGGGAAAGACATGTAGGTTCATCAATAGTTTCGGTGGTGTATGATGTAGAGCCACCTACAAGCGAAGTATTTAAAAGAAGCGATAAATCAGCGTCAGATTTGGATTCAGCAAGCAGCTCAGGGAACCCTGCATCATTTTGACTGGAAGCTGACAAAAATAGGTCATCAGCATCTTGCTTCAAATAAGAGGTAGAGTAGGACGAGTTAGTTGCCAGTGTCGCGTTATTAACTGATACTAACAGGCGCTTTTTCTCAATCATGAGAAACCGATATACTATAGGGAATCCAGTTTCTGAGTTTGGAATACCTGAAGAATGAGTATAAGTGTGACCATTTTGTCTATCATTCAACAAATTGACTGGTGTGTACAAAGCCGTTCCAAATGTATCAAATAATACCCATGATAAATGCTGATTCAGCGGTAATGTTGAGGAGGATGTAGAAGACTGTGGTGTTCCGAGTGAATGGAGTCTGAATCCAAAATGCAAAACGGACATTACGAAAGCGCTCGAAGTAGCTGAAATATAGGAATAGCACTCTTGTAAGACGTCTTGTAGAGTCACTGAGCTGTCACAAGTCACATTATTTCTTGTTTCTGTGAATGGGGCACCTGCTTTTTTTCCACTCGTATCCATTATAAATGGACATAATTGCCAGGTACTATCTTCCTCATTCCAATATAAGTCCATGTGTACTGACTTGTAACCCAAAAACAAGACCTGAGATACAAGTTTTATAGTTGTTTCTGTATACCCCTGAAGCTCGAAAAGTGTTGAGGTCAAATCCAAGCCAAGGTACATCACATCAAGCACTGTTTTATTATACGCTACATCGCGCTGGGATATAGCTTGAAGCGAAGTTAGTGTAGTGATTGACTGACATTGTGAAGACGTCAGCCCCGAGCAAATGCTATCTCGAGAATAAAGATTATCAGGTTCTAAAGTTGAACTGTGTGCGTAATCGGGATATAAGAAAAGCGAGGAAAGGATGAGAAGAAGGAAATGGAATTGAAGGCAGCATGGCCACTGCCGCCTGGTTAGCGGTGATGGTTCAAACCACAGCATAGACAGTTATGGTGAAAAGTTGAGGTGGTCTCCAAGTGGTGGCGTGCAATAGTGGTTTACATGAATATAATCTTCAGTTGGGTAGCATGAAATTTGTTTGGGAAGAAACAAAAACTTGAGGTTGGGAAAGAAAAATGTACCATAAAATTTCTATTTTGTCTTTTGAATTATGGGCAGGCTAATTACCTGCGATATATAAAATAAGAGAGGGATCCAAAATACAACTTCTGTATAAAGACCTGATGAAAGAGTAATGTGAAAATAAAAATACAGACATACACTGATATGATACACTTGATAATAAAACAATAATGTAATTCTTTAAATGGCAACTTCAGTCAACTCATCCTTGTCCTTGAGCAAATCTACTTCATCATCTGAATCTGATATAGCGTCTGAAATTTGGAATTTAGAAGATTTAGGTGTTGATGGAGATGCAGGAGTAGTAGTGGTAGCAGTGGGCTTAGGGGTTTCAGATTCTTTTGAATCCTTTGAGTCCTGTGATTCCTTTGTGTCCTTTGCGTCCTTTTCATTCTTTTCCTCCTTTTCATTCTTTGTGTCCTCTGAGGCCTTTGAGTCTTCCTTTGCTTCGGCCTCATTTTCTTTCTTGTCCTCCACAGCAATATCTTTAACTTCAACTGGCTTGGTTTCGTCCTTCTTTTCTTCTACAGGCTTAGACTCAGCAACCTTGGTTTCCTTAACAGGTTCAGTTGGCTTGATATCATCGTCAATCAGACTTTTGGGCTCGGTAGTATCAGGCTCCTCAACAGCAGGCTTGGGAGATTGCTTGGGAGACTGTTTGGAGGCAGACATTGGTACTGGTTTCACAGAAGGTTTGCTCAGTCCAGTAACAGGTAGATGACTTGAAGAATTCATGGGCGAAATAAGACGAGCTTCTTTAGATAGAGTTGGGACTTGATTAGGCCTGCGGAAGTTTCCAGATACATTTCTGCCAGGCACGACAGTAGTGGAATTGCGGGGAGAGATACGAGCGCCAGCGGCAGCAAGATTAGTTTGGCTGCCAGGTCGGCGGCCTGCGCCACTAGCTTGATACGGACCAGAAGAAGTCGCAGGATTAGGCTTTCTATTTAGACGTTGAAGACGGTCTGTGCGGGATCTTAGTACATCAAAGTAAGGAACCAGTCTGCCGTTAGAAGCACGGAAAGAAAGCTCGCCAACTTCGGTTTCATCTTCAATCAAGTGATTACCATTCTCCAGATCGTCAGCAAAAGTCATCAAAAATGCAGCCCAAGAAGGAGCAACAACATATTTACGGTCGAACTCTCTGCCAAATAAAATAACTTGTCCCCATCGACCCTTGGGACCTGGTGCAAGATCCACACCAATATAGTTACCAAGGAAATCGCTAATTAAAGGAATCCAACCAGGATGAGCGTAAACGCGTTGAATTGCTCCTTCAGGAACGGATTCCTGATGGTCCAGCCAACTGAGATTGCCAGAAGCTTTACCAGCAGGTTTAGGCATACGTCTGGCGTTACCTGGAGGGACTGCAGAGGACGGACCAGGAACAGCAGCACTGGCGGCAGCAGCAGCTGAAGCGCGTTGGTTGGCATGATAAGCTTTTGCCATTTTAGAGATTTTAATTCCAGTGTTTTTCCAATGTGTCCATTCTTCTGACACAGATTCAAGATCAAGCAAAATGAGATTAAAAATAAGACCACACGGACGTCCACCACGCTCCTGGCCGTCGTGAATGAGGAAGGAGTCGCGAACGTCAAGTGGAAATGTGCACTCAAGGTCCGCCTCCAACTCATTGAGGTCATATGAAGTTGCTTCGTCGTTGACCTCTTCAGCAAGCTCAGGGTAGTTTGACTCCATCCATCGGTCGATTCGTTTCCAAGAAAGTCCGGGAGCAGGAGGAGGAGGTACACCGTCTGCGTATTCTTGAAGCGGGATGTTTCCACCATTACCTATTTGAGAAGAACGCATTCCAGGGGTATAAGGCAGTCTATTGAGCGACGATGAGGAAGAGTTGGCCAGGTTTGTAGTTGAGTTATTACGGGACGATGTGTTTGACGAGTTGTTGAAGGAATATGGGTTGTTTGGATGGTGGCTGTTGTTGCTTGGTTCCTCTGAGATGGGGGAGTGGTATGTAGTGCCGTCATCCGAAGTTAAAGGGGCCGCGGGTCCAAAACCACCCGAGACCGTACGTCTTGAGTAGCCATTTTGCGAATGCCTATTTCCAGAGGCAGAAGCATATCGATCATTCGTGGTGACAGAATGGAAAAACGATTGAACGTTGTTGAAGAAGTTGTTCATGACAAAAAAATAAAACACGAGTGATTGCTCAAACCGAAGATGAAGAAAAGACAGTCAGCTAAAAAGGGGTATTTCACTGTGATTAAGGAGATTCTCCTAAATAAAAAAAAATAAAAATAGAAAATCAAGGCAGTCTAGTGACTGGAGAGAAGAACAGGAAGAGTTCTGGGGGTTGAACGACAAGGTCTCTAGGTTTGCTAGATTAAGATTCTGTGAAGAATTGTTAGGGTCAACCTTATAACAACGCCATGTAGAATGGATACATACAAGACTTGTCGATGCTTAAGCGAAACGAACGGGACCTATAATAGTTGAGGAAAATCCGTAAGAAATAATAGAAATCACTGAAAGAAAAATGAAGGGAGGAGGCCAAAAGTCAAGGGCCAAAAATGAAAGCGGAAAGGAGAACATGTTCTGGTGCTACGTCGCATGAAAAATGAAAACAAAAATGCATCTGTTAGTGCTGATATGTTCTCATGATAGTCTGAGATTTACGTTGGAGACCACAAGGAAGGCGTTAAATTACCACACCATACTACGCAACTCTTTCAAGAGCTTACGAAGACTTCATGAAGAGTTTACAAAAATCTCTATTCCATGCTGAACATCAATTAATTACATTAAAAAAAAAACATTGCAAGACATTCTTCAGTAGTGGTTTGTGTTTCTTTTTTTGTTTGGTGGCTTCATTGGGGTTTTTTGTCTTTTTTTTTAGCTGATCCGGCGAATAATACAAATACATGAATAATAAGTTACTCCTCGTCCTGCTCCTGGGAGTAGAGCTCGACGGCGATACGGTCCAAATCACGCTGACCGTTCTCAGAGATTCTGCGGCCACCGTTAGGACCCTGTTCTAGGAGTCCGAGCTTCTCAAGAGACTGAAGAACTCTTCGGTTAATGGAGCCAGAGGCATTCTTGTGGTGGGATGGTCTGAAGCCACGGTTGATGGCACCACCGTAAAGCTTGTTGAGTTTGCCAACACCAATGTCCTTGCGGAGGTAGATGTGACGGGCAACTGAGGCAGTTCTCTTGTAGAACCAACCAGCGGCATCCTGGGGAGGAAGCTCGTTACCAGCACTGGTCTTTACGAGTTCGACGTAGCCAGGAATCTCAAGACGTCCCTGACGCTGAAGAAACAGAGCGTAGGCATCAATGAACTGCTGAGCAGGAATATCTCTATATTCTAACGTTAGCAAAGAAAATTCGCAGAAAGAAGATGGACTATGTGAAGTTGTCGATTTGACTTGGTGAAACTTTGACTGAACAAAACGGCTCTTGAGCACGAATTCTCATCGTTTAGCCTTATCATTGGGCACGACAGCAGCAACAGTAGGATCGACATGGAGGGTTGTATACGCACCTAACGGAAACACCGGGCATCTTGTCGTTGTGTATGGGTTCGTGGTTGTCGGTCAAAGCTGGGCGAGCGCAATCAGAGCAGAAAAAAGTGAGAAAAGTGGGAAAAAAAGAAGCAAAATTGTGAAGCGCGAAACAGAGCTGGGCCAGGGTGAAAATCATTAAAATATTGCCCAAATAGGAATTAATAAAGAATATTGTGACTGTTTCTTGATAATCATGAGATCATGTGATAAACAATCACGTGCTGGTTTAGGGTATGCGCTCCCCCAAACCTGGCTGACAGCAATCGCTGCAAATCGAGAATTCCACGGAGTAGAATCAGAGCCACCAGTTCGCGATTAGCATCACAGAGAGCAGTCAAAAGGACCAAATATACACACAAATGAATAGCGCTACAGAATCATCAGCACCTCCCAAGTCTTTGTAAGAGCACCAATGTTCTCTACCTTTCAATGGCGCCGTTTTGAATCTAGACGAACTAACACACGATTTTCCCATATAGATTTGATGTCGGTAAGGCTAATCCAAGGGGCATTCCACAGGCACCCTTTGTAGAGAAGGTGGAAGACTTTGTCAAGTCGCAGGACCAAGTTGAGATGGTGCTGTCCAAGTTTCAAGATATGCTTCAGTGAGTTTAGCGCTAAAGATTAATATGCTTGGATCGGATTAAGTTTACTAACATGGTGTTACTGATAGAAAATACAAATTCATGGTGTGTATCAATTGCCACGGCTATTAAAGGGCTTTGTCTAACATGTTGGCAGGAAATGAGCACTTCACGGAGGGCAGCTGGACTACGAGAAAAAGTACCAGACATTCGTCGAACTTTAGATATGGTAGAGTTTCTCGACTCCAAAAAGGTATGCAACTCTGAGCTTGGTAACAAACCTTTAGCAGGTTTATTTCTCTGTAATCTAACACTCCGATAAAGGATTCTGGTGAACCATTTACTACCAATTACGAGCTGAATGATACACTTTACGCCAAAGCACAAGTAACGCCATCTAACAACGTCTACCTCTGGCTGGGCGCTAATGTAATGCTAGAGTACACAACAGAGGAAGCAATTGCGCTACTAAAGCAACGTTTACAGGCAGCAAATGAATCCCTGGCTATTTGCGAGGAGGATCTTGAGTTTTTGCGCGAAAATATCACAACCATGGAAGTCAACACTGCACGTGTATATAACTGGGACGTACAGAAGCGCCGTGAACTGAAGGAAAAGGCATGAAGTGATTGGGTAGATAGTAGCTAAAGCAATCAGCTAAGGCGACATGTATAAATACAATGCACTCGTTTATGAAAAGTTATGGCACTTTGCGGTGTTTAGCGGTGTGGCTACTGTAGAGTCGTTTGAGTGTATTTAATCAGACATGGTGTACGCTAACCATTAGAAAAAGTCTTGACATCAGAATCGGGTTAGACGGAGTACATTTAAAGTGGCATTCGAGCCGTTAGAAGATCAATAATGATGTTTTGAGTTGAAGTACAGTGTTATTTTTAGACGAGATCTGGTGGAATTTCAAATCAACCAGGAGAGAGAATGTATGCCATGATTGTCAACAATTGAACAATTTAATTAAAAATGGGTTTTTAATAATTTTTTAAATATTCAATGAAAAGAATTTCATCATATTAGTTATTTCTCCTTTTAAACCATTGATTGTGGTATGTGTATTACAATTGTTAATGTAGTGAGTGGTACCTGGAGAGATGAATTTCGTTGATTGTATGGATTGATAATAATCAATGTGGTATCGGATTTGAGACATATGGGTTGGGGTATATATTTTAAACATAAGTCCTAGGTTATAGGGTCTAAGTCTGTTCTTTAAACCCTATGTTTTGTATTTTTCGGACCACAAATATTTTCAGACTCAAATATTCTACATAATATCCCAACATGGAAATTCTTAAACAAGACATATTACCATTATTTACATGTGCCCTATGTTTTATTCAGCTAGGGTTTATTTCACAGCCATTTTATGGCAGGGTTACAGGCTAATGCCCAAGAAGATGAAGAAAAAAAAATTGTTTGGGGCTGCCACTGTGGTATTTTTCTCTTTTTTTTTTTTTTGTTTTAGTTATTTCCCTGTATTCATCGTTTTCTCACCGACTTCGACAACCATAAATACACCATACGTTCGCCATGGGTATCGATAGCACTAGAAAGCAGCACGTCAGAAGCGGACACCGCTCTGCCCCCAAGTCCGACAATGTCTACTTGAAGCTTCTTGTCAAGCTGTACCGATTCTTGGCCCGTCGTACTGACTCCAGCTTCAACAAGGTCGTTCTCCGCTCATTGTTCTTGTCCAAGATCAACCGACCCCCTGTATCAGTTTCTCGTCTTGCCAGAGCTCTCAAGGGTGAGGGTGCTGTCAACAAGATCCTTGTTGTCACTGGTACTGTTACCGACGACGCTCGTCTTTACGAAGTCCCCAAGTTGACTGTTGCCGCTTTGAAGGTTACTGAGACTGCCCGTGCCCGCATTCTTAAGGCCGGTGGTGAGATCATCACCCTTGACCAGCTTGCCCGTCGTGCTCCTACTGGACAGAACACCTTGATCATCCGTGGACCCAGAAATTCGCGTGAGGCTGTCAGGCACTTTGGCATGGGCCCTCACAAGGGTAAGGCACCTAGAATCATGTCCAAGGGCCGCAAGTTTGAGCGTGCTCGTGGTCGCCGTAGATCTCGTGGTTTCAGAGTCTAAAAAGTTTTTGTTTTTAATTTTTAAGATGAAAAATTCCAATAATTGAAAAAAAAATAAAAATAATAAACTATTTGGTGACTCGGGGAGGAATTATCTACGTTGAAAAAATAGAGCGGAGAGAGTGAGACGACTACATTTTATGATTGTTCAAGTAAATAAAATATAAAGCGTTTTGTAATTATGAGTTTAAGGAAAGGATAATACTTGAGCAATTTTATTTTCATTATTTTTCAGTAGAGCTGAGCTGGAGGAGTTGGTGAGGAGTAGTAAGATGGGTCCTACGATTTGTATGGGTTCCAATATTGTGTTGAATTATCTTTGTGAGACATTCTAAAGAAGATCTTGTGACCCCATGAAGTCTACGCAATCTAAAGAAATTCTGAGTAAATTAGTTGTATAAATACGAGATGAAAGATGGCAATAAGTAGTGCTTGTACCTGATGCCAGTATTTCCAGGAGTGGTTATTACTAGCCGTTACCTTTCGGATATATACTGTTATACTTGAGCTTTGACTTGAGTTTTAATTTATATCTCAAAAAGTTGAGTTATTTATTAGACAGAAGATCAATTGAAATTCCGACTATTAGAAGATGAGCAAAACAAAAAAATTTAGCCCTACGGGGGGCTCGAACCCCCAACCTTGTGATGACTTCAATTGACAAAGCACTTTAAGAGTCACACGCTCTACCGATTGAGCTAGCAAGGCAAGATCTTAAAAGTCAAAGCTATAAGGTCTAATGATGATCACACGACAAAATGAGTACATTTTAAGTGGAAATCTGAAAATTTTGTCATAATCATATGAATTGCATTATTTCAATAGTTGACTATCAATTTTAAATGCCATTTTATACAATATAATGATTATTAAATTTTTTTCAATTATTTATTATCATTTTTGTAATTTTTTATCACAATGGTTATTATAAGCCAAGACAACTATGGTTGCTACTAGCCAAGGCTTTTTGGTTTGAGTGTTTTCGTAATGGAAGGTTGGGTGAGTCAGTTAAGTAAGAATTTAGTAAGTATGATGTAATTGCATGATGTATTTTTGGACCATGACGACGACGTTGTTGTTTGTTATTGTGACAATGTGTGGACGTGTGTAAATACGAAATACGGTAGAGGGGCTTAAACACTGAATTTTCATTTGTTCCTCATTCGTTAATTTTTTATTATTTTGATTTTTTTTTTTTTTTTCCACTTGTCTAAACGAAATGTAAAATTATTTGTTTGTTAAAAGAATAAAGGAGAACAAGACAATCAGAAGAATAAAATAATAAATTCAAATGGTGTTAGAAAAAGAAAGAAGCTTTGACAGATGAGAGAAGCAAGGAAACTAACAGAACCATACGAGAGTTTGATGATGATGATGTATTTTGTTTTGTAATGATGAGGGTGTTTGATTAGAATTAACTTTACAATAAAGTTTTTATGAATGGAAAATCCTATTGCATGTGAGCTTATATAGGTAGAACAAAAAGTAAACAAAAGGAATTTATTATTTCATTTATAACTAGTCCAAGTGAGCTATTTCTAGGCCTTTGAAATATTTCAGTCATGGATTTAACGAGAATAAGAATCTTGGGAATTCTTGAGATTCTTGGAATTTTTTTTAAATAAAAATATCTGATTTTAAGGGGGGAGAAAAGAAGGGAGAGCAGATTAAATGGAATAATAATAATAATAATAATAATAATAATAATAAGAATTAGGCAGTACAACAATGTTTTGTTTCCATAGAAAATAAATGAAAATAAATGAAAATAAATGAATAAAAATATAATAAAAGACCATCAAATACCATAAAATACCATGGAATAACGTCAAGTAACATCAAGTAACACTTGGTAACACCAGATAACTCCTAGTTACTCCTAGTAACTCCTAGTAACGCCAAATACAAATATTGAAAATGCGGCGGCGGCTTAGGCAACCAACCGAAAGATCTTGGGCGGCAACGCGGAAAGCAGAGGGCCCATCAAAAAGAAACAGCCCTATGGTACTGAAAATATCAGAAGGCGTTCCGTTTCGTTGATTTTGCTTGTTTAGTCGTCGTCTTTCTAGTTACAAGTGCCATATTGGTTAGAGGGATACAAAGGTCAAGAAGAAGTAAAAAGGATTTGAAAGACAAAAAACTTCTATATAATGACAGTTATACATACACCTATAGGTGTATGTATATAATTGTATAATATTACAAAAGTATTTCATTAGGTTTAGTGCTAGACCAGAGGTTTTTTTCTCAATTGGCGTGCATTTGAATTTTGTATGGAACAGCACTATCCACTACATGACTATTGTAATGGACTTTATATATATATATATTTAAATATATATAGATTCGAAAGATTATAAATATTCGCAACTACGCCCTTTTTTTTCAATTTTTCAGTTTTTCAATTTATTTTAATTTTTTTTTCTTCTTCTCTCTCTCCATTTTGCCAGATCTATTCTCTTCCTCTACTTCTTCTTTCTTCTTTTTGCTGTTTGGTTTCAGAAAAAGTAAAACTCCTAGCCATTTCTTGCATTCTCACTGACAGTGTGAGAAAATTCATGTATATATATTTATACATACATCCCTCATAAATATATCCATCTATAACACCAGTCTCAGTTCGGTTCAGTTTAATTCAGTTCAGTTCAGTTCAAATTCAGTTCACTCTCGCTCGGCTTGATTCACTTCAGTTTGATCTGTTTCCTGCAGTTTCTTTTTCACTCACTTCCGACTCCTCCATTGTTCGCTCGTTTTTTCTTCTTCTTTTAAACGCCACTACATGAAGATAAAGAAAACTCAAACTCAAACAATTTCATCATTGCCATTGTCAATAAAATCTCAGCTCCTCTAATCCCTATTCAACGAAAACCTAGCAATCTTGTATACAACATTGCAAAAAAAATTATCAACACACAAAAAAAATATTCACACACCCAAACGCACAAAAAAAAAACCCTGAAGTTCCGTTCAATTTGATATTAACTCCCTCTTTTTTGTGTTCTTTTTTCTTTCTTGTCCCATTATTTCTAAACCGTCACACCGCCGCTGTTGGTTTGCCCTATCCCTTACCCCCTTTAGGTTAGTACAGTTTAATTTTTTGTGTGTCTTCGCTTCATTGAGTTATTCCACAAACCCTTACCGTATCTTAACGCACCAACTCCATTATGTCGCTTCCAAGAGTCCTTTCTTTCCATGGAGGAAAATCAAACGAATCTGGCTCCAAAAGAAAGAACTCCATTCTTCTGGATCCAGTTTCAGGCACTCCCATTACAAATAACCAATATCTCCAGTACCAACCCCCCTATATTTCAAACCAAACCAACTCTTACTCTCAGTATTACAGTGGTTCCCACTCCAGATCCAACAGTAATAGTTCGCAACACTACAACAAAGACCAACACCAGCCCACCCAGAATAATACCCAACACCATCAAGAGGCCATCAGCCAAGACACGACCTCTAATCCTAAATCTCACAAAAAGTCTCTCTCTTCCATTTCCTTTAACCGTCGCTCCTCTCTCCTCAACCCAAATAGAAATAGTGTAGCATCTAACTCAAGCAAACGCCTATCTCTTTCCTCTCAAGCTGCTCCTCAACCTTTTGACTCCGCTTTGCTCCCTCGTTCCAACTCAACAGCTTCAAATTTGGACAGCATGTCGCAGAAAAGAATGTCACTTAGATCCCAGTCCATGGTGTCCGACATCTCGGTATATTTCCCGACGGACTTTCCAAAGGATACCCCCCCCGAAATGATGCCTATTCTTACTCTTTTAAATGCGCATAAGAATAGGGAATATAATGAAGGCTATCTCATGATACTTAACGATCTCAACTCCGATGGAAAGCCTTCCGCAGATAGACGATGGGTTGAAGTATATGGCAAACTCACCGGCACAGTGCTATCCATCTGGGATGCAACCTCTCTCGAGTCTGCAGATGATGAGCCCACCCCTGTTTACATCAATATTACGGATTCAACTTTTAAGACAATCCCTCTCTTACCCTCACCTAATGGTGACTTGGCAAACATCATTGTTCTCTCGACAACACTTAAAAACAGATATCTTTTACAGTTTGCTACCCCAACCCTTCTCCATGGTTGGACCGCTGCCCTTAGATTGGCACTCTTTGAAAACACCTCATTACAAGAAGCTTACACTGGTGCTCTACTATCTTCCAAAGGTTCTAAGCTTAATGGAATTAGAACCCTTTTGACTGAAACAAAATTTAGACATGAAGATTATGTGTCAGTCAGATTTGGCTCCGGTATGCCTTGGAAAAAATGTTGGGCTGTTGTATCCCCGTCTGATGTCAAAAAGAAGAAACATCTCCCCCCTCCTTGCACAATTGCCTTTTATGAAGACAAAAAGAAGGTCAAATGCCCACCATTGGCTTTGATTACTGGCGCATATGCTGCATATGCTGTCTACCCACAATCGTCTATTTTGATTAACGGCTCTACCATGATCAAAATTGAAGGCAAAGTTGCTTTTAATGATGTTGAAGGTGAAAAAGATGCTTCAGTTTTCATCATGCCTGAAGCTCATGCTGGTGTTCCTGGATTTGAGACCCTAATAAGGTTTTTGATTCCTGTTTTAGATGCCTTCCACATGTATGGTAGACCTCAAAGACTGAACGCTGACAAAGCTGATATGAGATCACTTTTATTTGGAATGCCCTCTTTACCTTTTACTCAATATCTTGAGGTAAATGACGTTGAAATGCTTGTCAGCCTTAATGGTGCTGACCACTGGACCCTGTACGATTGGACTCGCAACATGAAAGATCTGCTTGCTCGTAAGATATCAACCGGATATAAAGGTACTGGTAAACTTTCGAGGCCTGTTAGTTATCAACCTGTTAGAGGAAGAGACAGGAGTATTTCTCAACCCATTCCAGTTGACATGAGAGGAGCTCTTCCTCGGTCTGCTCTTGGCTCGGTTAATGAGCGTACTATTGCAGGATCTAGAGAACCTTCCATTGCGCCTCAACAGTCTACTGTGTCAGTTACTAGCTCTAATTATGATGGAAACATGGGCCCTCCTGCTGTACCCGCTCACGCAAGTGGCTATTCCAGTCCTGTACGTAGGGCCCCTCCTCCACCTACTAGTAATGGTTTCCATGAGCGCAGTGCCTCAACTGGCGCTGACCCAAACAACCTTCTTTCTACGGTCAATGCATCTACTCAGCCAATTTCTCCCTTAGTACCTAATACTCCTGGGTTTGAAGGTGCTAGGGCTCAAGAGTATGAACAACATCGTAACAGTGGATTATCTATTCACACAGATCCCAATCATCACGTTCATCGCAGACCTGTGTCACAAGGTTTTGAACCTGACACTGTGTCGATCCCATCAGCCTTGGATGCATCTCAACCACTAACCAGTCTACCTGATGGGCACGATATGCGCCGGTACACAACGCATGAACAACAGCAGTATGAGATGTATGGTGAAGCTCCTTACGTAGAGCAAGATTCTGGCCTGCGTGAAAACCAGTATGGAGCCCAACAACCAAACCCGTACGCGGCGCCAGTTGAGTACCGTTAAACATCAATCCAATGGTGTTTGACATATATCAGTTACATGCATTATATATATTATAATTTTCATATTTTCCTGTTATTTCTACTTTTCTATTTTTTTCTATTTTAAATACAATAATTTCATTTTCACAGGTGATGTTCATAAATAATATGGTCGCATAGAAATTCCCAAATGAGGTGGTGGGGGGCAATTAATAAAAGCTTCTGATAGCCGACGTAGTTAGAGAAGTGGTTAAAAGAATTGCTGATTCCCAGATAAAATCCCACAGCACACACCCATTTTACAAACTGACGACACGACAGTATAATAGTATATAAATCAGCAAAAATGAAAGTAGGATTAGGCCAGATTTACATTGAAGTGAGTATATTCAAAAGATTGTGACAGTAAGATGAATATACTAATATATGATCTGCGCTTTTTATTTCCAATGACGATTAGGACAACAATCCAGAGGGCAACTTTCTCAAGGCCGAGCAATGCATCCAAAAACTATCTTCTGAAGGCGCAGACCTCATAGTTTTACCTGAGTTTTTGCTTGGCAGTCCTGCTCAGGAAGATGAAGCAATGTTCATAGATACCCAAGACCATGTATATCTTGGAAGATTTCAAAAGCTAGCCAAGGAGTATAAGGTCAATCTTGTGCCAGGTACTTTGGCATCCCGGCCATCCCGCTCTGGTAATATTGATGACGACGATACTAGCACTAATGTAACCAAACAACCATTAGTCAATGTAGCCTATTGGATTGACCGGAATGGAGACATATTGGGCCAATACCAGAAAAAAAACTTGTGGCATTCTGAACGGCCTATTTTTGAAAAAGGATTGCTACCTCATGATGTTTTTGAAACTGAGTTTGGTCGTACTGGACTTCTCGTTTGCTGGGATGTGATGTGTAAGTTATTTTTTCATAAAGGTTACAGTTTCTTGCTGATCCGAACTTTCCACTCTTATATAACTATGATGAGCCTTCTCTTTCTTTGAACTGCTGGCCATGTTGGTTACAAGATATTTTTTTCATTTTTTTTTTTCGCCTCGCGTGTTCATTAACCTTATTCTTTCTGTTGTCACGAATTAGTCCCTGAAGCATTTAAACAGCTCAGTCAGCAATCGATTGACCTTCTTATTATTCCCTCTTACTGGCTCTCAGGTGACGGTGGTGAAGCTGGTCTAGCCCATAACAAAGACTGTGAGGCATTGTTCCTTAAGACATCAATTACCACGCGAGCCTTTGAAACAGGTGCTTGTATAGTATATGTTAATGCGGGCGGCCCAGAGTCTAAAGGCTTTATCGGCTGTTCTCAAGTTGCCTTACCATTGGTTGGTATCAAGGACGGTGTTCTTTTAGAAGCAGAGGATGACGCGAAAGTAGTTGATGTGGGTGAAGGATGGAAGGATGTCATAAAGGATGCGGAAAGTGTGTATAAAGTTAGAGATGACATGCGACGAGCTGATTGGCATTACTGATATTTGATTTCATGAATTAACAAATGGAATTGGAATTGGAGTTGGAATTATGAAGTCAAATCTTAAGGGGTATTATGTAGTAGTAAATAACTAGTCTTGATATTTACGTGTTGCTGTGTAATAGCAATAACGAAGTAAAATGAAACTGAAAATTTGATTTGCTTATTTCAGGAAACGAGCAAAATAAGAAAGAAATTCATTTCATATAATGTAAAATGTAAAATATAAAAAACAAAATACGAAGTAGAAATATGAGCCAATGAAGAAGAGAAACAGGATCTGATAAAATTCGGATAAATGAAAGGCAGTCGGATAATACTTTTGATCTCGATCTGATAAAAACCAAACAAACAGCCAACCACCACCAACAACTGGAAATTAGTTTTAGCGTTTACTTTTTGATAATTTTCAAAATCATACGAGCCCACAATTAAAACATCAAACCATTAATTACAAGTCATTTCAGGGATTTCAAATTCATTTGCTTCCCTGTTTTAGACGCGTACCAACGCAAGCATGTTTCTTCTTCAAAGGTGTCAATTTCATTCTACAGTTGAGACTTGGAGATCTTGAATAAATCTCTTGTTAATCGCGTGTCGTGATATTTTCGCGTCACTTATAAATACTAAGCAGGCCTCGACAACGTTTATTATATAGTACTTTCAACCTGACAATGGAGGTCCCTTTTAATTGAGACCAATAAACATAGCACCACAAGCTCACTCTACTAATGATTTCTTATTTAAATTAATAGCTAGTCAATCAATTAGTTAAACAAACCACTTGAAAAATCAAATTAAAATCAAGATACCCTTCAAAAAAGTACGCGCGTATTGTCTTTTATTTTTCACTTTTGAACACGAAACACGCGAAACAAAAACCATGACAAAGTATTTCTAATTAAAACACAGCCAATCAAAGATTTCGCGTGTTTCTCGCCCTTGTTTCGTGTTTGTCTTTATTTTCCTAATTAAGTATATTACTCTGGTAGGGTGATCTTTTTACCCTAAACCACACAAAGTCCCTTAGTCTTTGCTTTGGGCGCCGCAACAACGCCAGACGCGTTTTGTTTATTCTTCTGGTAAAATAAAAAAATTGTGAAAAAACTATTTAAAACGCGACTTTCCTTCTTTTTCTTCTTCTTCCTATTTCTTTCAATCTATATTCTTCACTTCATTTCATTTTCCTTAATTACTATTCAGTACTTGATACTAATTAATACTCTACAATGTCTCTTGAATACACTCCATCTAAGAAGGCTGCTGCTGCCCTTTCTACTCTTGACCTCTCTGAGGTTCCTGTCTTGAAGATGAAGCCGAAGGCCGACGCGGTCGAGGTTGAAACCAAGAAACCCGTTCTCACTGTTGGAGCTCTTGATAGTCTTAACGAGGAACTTCTCAAGTCGCGTCGCGAGCTCAAGAAAACTGAGAAAGATGAGCCTATTCTTCGCGAAAACGCACAACGTTTCGTCCTTTTCCCCATCAAGTACCATGAGATCTGGCAAATGTACAAGAAGGCTGAGGCTTCCTTTTGGACTGCTGAGGAAATTGATCTTGGAAAGGACATGCACGACTGGGAGAACCGTCTCAATGATGACGAACGTTTCTTCATTTCACGCGTTCTTGCCTTTTTCGCTGCCTCTGACGGTATTGTCAATGAAAACCTTGTTGAGCGTTTCTCTGGTGAAGTTTCTATTCCTGAGGCCAAGTGCTTTTACGGATTCCAAATTATGATGGAGAATATCCATGCTGAAACCTACTCTCTTCTCATTGACACTTACGTCAAGGATCCTAAGGAGGCTGACTATCTGTTCAATGCCATTGAGACTATTCCCTGCATCAAGAACAAGGCTGACTGGGCTTTGCGCTGGATCTCTGATAAAGAGAGCTCCTTTGGTGAGCGTCTCATTGCCTTTGCCGCTGTTGAGGGTATTTTCTTCTCTGGCTCCTTTGCTTCTATCTTCTGGCTCAAGAAGCGTGGTCTCATGCCTGGTCTCACCTTCTCTAACGAGCTTATTTCGCGTGATGAGGGTATGCACACCGACTTTGCCTGTCTGCTGTTTTCTCACCTTAACAACAGACCTTCCAAGAAGATTGTTGAGAGAATTATCACTGAGGCTGTTGAAATTGAAAAGGTTTTCCTTACTGAAGCCCTCCCTGTTTCTCTGCTTGGAATGAACGCTAAGCTCATGTGCCAATACATTGAATTCGTCGCCGATCGTCTGCTGTTGGCTCTTGGTAACTCAAAGGTCTACAACTCTACAAACCCCTTCGATTTCATGGAGAACATTTCCCTCTCTGGAAAGACCAACTTTTTCGAGAAGCGAGTTTCTGATTATCAGAAGGCTGGTGTCATGGCTGGAACCACCAAGTCTGGTAATGACAACTCCTTTGCCCTTGACGAGGACTTTTAAATATTACCCCAAGGGTGTCAAATGTTTTTTTATTTATTTATATCAGTATGTGTGTTGATGACTTTTAATTCTCCATTGTGTTTCTTTTTTTATTAGTACCAAATTATTTCCAAAATACAATTTACGTTTCTTACAACAATCTTGATTTACTGTATACTTGTAACTTCAATCCTCGTGTAGTCTGAGAGCCAATTGACCTTAAAATGAAGCGTGCTGTAACTTTCTTAAGCTTATCCCTATCAACCCATCAATGCCAATTATAACATGGAGTACTCTGTTGTCAAGTTGTTAGATCACCATCCATATTCCACTTTACCAGATACTCTCAACCAAACCAACGAAAACCAAGTAGGGAAGGATGTAGCAGCTGTTGAGGTTTCTGGTAAAGAAATAAAAGGCACTCTTGAGTACACTGAAGACGCTGAAAAAACAGACTCCTGCGACTCTGAAGATGAATCAGACGATGATGATCTTGACCTAGATGATATGCCCGTATTTTACTCGTCCTCCCGCCGAACAACCACATCCATACCAATGTCCCCAGGGTATTTTGCCTCTACGCCTCCTGTTTATGCTCACAGTACACCTACTCCGGGGTCACCACTTCCTTCATTTTCACCTCATGACACTACAACAGCTACACCTTCCAGTTTTCATGTCAACGACAGTACGCTCTGCTTGTCACCAGCAGCAATCTCAAAGTCTGCAAAATTGCCTGCGCCGGCACAAGCTGGCGCATCACTTTATATTGGCGATCTTCATTCAGACACTACTGAGCCAATGCTATACTCTATTTTTTCTGCTTGTGGACCGATTTCTAGTATACGCATTTGCAGGGACTCATTGACACAAAAGTCACTGGGCTATGGGTATATTAATTACCAGAATAAGGACTCTGGCGACCGAGCAATTAATGAATTGAACTATATTAATATTCTAGGACGCGAATGCCGAGTTTCGCGTGCCATTGCATCGCAAGTTCCTGGTGGAGCCAGGAAAAGCATGCCGAAGGGTGGTAATATCTATGTGCGCAACTTGAGCTCAACTGTAGACTCTAAGCTTCTATGGAATACATTCAAACAATATGGACCAGTACTTTCTTGTAAAGTAGCAACAAACCCCCATACAGGCGTCTCATTGTGTCGTGGATATGTACAATATGAGGAGCCTGCTGACGCTCAAAATGCTATACAAAAGTCCAATGGTATGATATTGAACGACCAGGCGATAAAAGTAGACATTTACTTATCCAAGGAAGAGCGTGATCAGTCGTTGCTTCAGCAGAATAATGTACCAGCAGCACATGGAAATTTGAAAATCAACGGATTACCATTAAATTGTACAGAGCAAGATCTGTACGAGATTTTCTCGCCATTTGGAGACATTCACTCAGTATACTTTACACCGCACTCGTTGCACATGGGTAGTCCTAATCGTACCAACCACTTCCAGGGCAATGGCTGGGGGTATGTTAACTACAATTCGTTTAAATCAGCAGTGGTGGCCAAAAACGTAGTAGATGGGTATTATTTTCATCGATCCTGCATTCGTGTATTGCTGCTAGAACAGTCAGACCAAAAGACACTGAGCATCAGTGAAGATCAAAAGATTCATATGGTAGTAATTCGCAAGCTGGCACACGCCATGAACTCAATGAAAATTATTGGGCTACTTCGCGAATATACATATGTTGACCCAGAAGAACTACGCATCCAGGTTTATCGGTCTCTACCTGGTCACGCAGTTCTATCATGTACTATTGAGTGCAAGTCTAACAATACTTGCGAAAACATTGTTGCAAATCTCAATGAGCGTCGTGTAGAAGGCTACTTTTTGATAGTCTATACTGCAGACACAAGTATGGTATCGCCTAATGAGAAGCAGAATTTCTTTCAGACATTGGTATCACCTCTGGCCACTCCAACTACAGCGCCTGTACTTAAATACACCAAGAATAATAGGAACCCTTTCCCATCAAATGGAGGTAGATTGAATGCCGAAAAGCAGTGGAAAACGGTCCAAATCCCTCATTCTTCACATCGTGACGAGGAGTGTGTAGATTATGGAACTTGGAAGGACTCTTTGTATCAGCATAATGAAACAGATACCACTGAAAAGACAGGTGGACAAGAGGAAGTAAGCGACGATTTGAAGCATTTCAGGTTTATGGATGAGGGAAATTATGATTCACAGAGAGATGGCTGGCATCATGGGTTGCGGTCTACCACACGCAGAGTCCTAAGACCATCGCCTGGAGGGTCTGTTCAGAGGCCCACACGTCATTATCAGCAACATCGAGTTAAAAATGTGATATATTTGCTACATGTTCCGCGGACAGAAACATTGACAGAGGAATCAGTATCAGAACAAGGCAGATCCAAGTTGCTGGGATACTATTACTCTGATGAAGGTGAGAGATTGATAGAGCACCGCAATCTGTCTAGGGTGGATCAGAAGTTTGTAGGTAGTGAACATCCACAACAGGAACCAATCTCAACTAAGTTGATGCAGGTGCCAATATTAGGTTATGACGTCGACACATTGCCTATCTGGAAGGCTGCAGTCGAGGTTGCCAGTGACATCAATAATGACAAAAAACTACCACCAAAGGAACCGAGGTCAGCTACAGCGAAGAACGAGCGACGAAGAGGAAAACGGGCGAATCGAGTAGAGCAACGAAGAAAAAAGAAGGCTTAATAATATTGGTGATTGTAGTAGCATTCAAAGAAAGATTAATACAAGGAAAACAAAATAAATAAATAAAATACCAAGGTAGGCAGCAAGCGGAAGCAGAAAGAAAAGCATGTATTGTATTAGCAAATATTTGATAACAAAATTAAACCAAAGATAAAGAAGGGCCCGATATAATAGTTTCCTAGAGTTATCTATAGAAGCAGATTGTAACCACCAAATTAAAGAGTAGTGTATCCTCCATCGATAATGATGTCTGAGCCGGTACAAAAAGCCGATGCGTCTGATGCCAACCAAATACAGGCACCTGTGAGTTCATCAGGATCACCTAGGCGGCCCAAAGGCGTGCGTTCTTTCCATTCATTGAAAAGGGTTTTGTAGGAACGGTTGAGAGCCGTGTCCATGTAACCAGGAGATATGGCGTTGCACCTAATTCGGTGTACAGCCCACTCGGCAGCCAGAGATTTCATGAGATGTTTTACACCGGCCTTGGACGCATTGTAAGCGCTCTGGGGTTGTGGCCAATTGACAATTGAGCCCGACATTGAAGCGATAAAGATCATGGAGCCTCCAATGCCCTGAGAAATCATATGGCGAGCAACGGCTTGGGCAATAACGAAAGAACCGTTTAAATTGATATCAATAACACGGCGGAACTTATCTGCAGGATAATCTTCAGCGTGGACAAGGTCTGCGATACCGGCCGAATTGACGAGAATATCAATTGAGCCCAGGTCACGTACAATTGATGCCATAATTTCAGTGACTGAGTTCTCATCACGGACGTCTACTTTATAGAATTGCGCCTGTACGCCGTAAGCTGAATGAAGTTTTTGGATTGCGTCTAAACCTAAGTCAGTTTGAACATCGAGGATAGCTACACCTTTAGCTCCTGCTGAGCACAGACCTTCAGCCATAGAGAAGCCTAAGCCGCGCGCAGCACCAGTAACCACGGCCACTTTGCCATCAAGTCTGAATCTAGCTAGATAGTTTTTGGCTTCAAAGGGTATATCAGGAACTGAAGCATTGGCTGCTGCGATATCTTCAGCGGTGGGAGGTGGGGGAACGATTGCAGATTTAGCTGTGTTATCGTTGATAGTCATTTTGGAATTGGTACAAAAAGCAAAAAAATCAAAGGAAAAAAAAAAGTAAAAAGAGGAATAACCGATTTATACTAAGGCCTGGAGAGAATAGCGAGAGCAAATATAAGGGAATTGAGGGAAAGAGTGAGAGTCGTCTTGAAGAGAGAAAGAAGAAGAAGAAAAAAAGGAAGAAAGAAAGAAAGAACAAGTCGACGGAAATAAAAATAAAATAAAAATAAAATAATAATAAAAAAGTATCAGAATGAGGAATTCCATGGAAAGGCATAATCTTAAAAAAATTATTGAGACTTCGACTCCAAAGAGACGTAAGTCTTCAAAACACTAAATGAAACGAGAGCAATTCATCTTCATCAACGTAGCCGACGAACTAAAAACATTACGACTTGAATAAGTCAAAGTTATTTCAGTTCATTTTATTTCCTTTTATTTCCTTTCATTTCAATTCAATTCAATTCAATTCAATTCAATTTAACTACATGTAGGCAAAAAAAATTACAAGGTCTATACTAGCTCAACGTAGTTTGCTGGGAAAATACCCTCTGAACCAGCCTTGCGGCCCGTCCACCAATCATCACGACTGTTACTGCGCTTTACAATCGTAATGATATCGCCCTTGCGGAACGATAAATCTCCTCCCTGCTGTCCCTCAAAGGAAAACAGAGCAACCGCCTTTTCGCCTTGCTCGGTGGCCTCCTGTCGTCGTTCAGATTCTCGGTTCTTTTCTTCCTGTCGTTCGCGATCATATCGCAATGGCGCATCACTATCTGTAGCCCGGCGTTGAACACGACGATTGCTACTAGGGCTGTCACGGTCTCCGCCAAAATCAGGTTTAGGAGCGGTTGGACGTCTGGGTCCATTGGCGTTGTCTGAGTACTTGCTCTTGAAGTGTTGAGATCGGAATTGTTCTTCTGCCTCGTAGTCGTCTTCATTGTAGCGGCTGCGGGAGCCAGAGGAACCAGTGGTTCCTCTTCGTGCCATAGGCCGTGAGGAGGGTTGGTCGTAGTAGTCATCTTCCCATGATGACCCGCCCTTGCGAGAACGGTCAGCATCTGAGTCACCACGTCTTCGGTTACCCCTGCCACCATTATAGTCGTCATAACTGTCACGGCCGTTGGGGGACGAGCCGTCACTGACGTCGTCAGGAATGTCATCATAATAGTCGTCATCGTCGTCGTCGTAATGGCCATGGCTACGGCCGTTGAAAGCTCGCGAGTCCAATATACGGAACAGGATATCACATTCGGGGGGAGGGTCGACACGGCCTGATAGAATATGCTTGGCGGTGCAATTGGATCCGTAAAACTTGCGGTTTGCCTCTCTGCGCTCTACCAGCATGGAGCCCTCTAGCGACACGCCAGCGAAGAGACCTTTGGTCTTGGAGTAGGAGAAAATGGCGGCCACAGACTTGAGGGAAGCAGAACCAGCCATTTCGGCGTTACGACCCAAAGGACCAACTGCCACAGATACGTTTCCACCCAAAGTAATACTGCCAGCTTGCGAGAAGGTATCGACGGCAGCCTGAGTATTGAGAATAAACACAAAGTCAGTGATTTCGGCACCAATCTGGCCACCGACACCAGCACCTGCGGTTACAATGGCGGAGGGAGCGGACCATGAATTGTCGGGAAGACGGGCAACGATTACGCCGGAGCCAGCACGACCGGAGAACAAGAAACCGGCTTTAATCTGAGTGATAATGGCGAGACCACGAGCGTTTGCTAAAATTTCAGGCGGAATGACCATATCGGAGCCCAGAATTTGGTTAGGTTTAATGAAACTTGCCAGAATGCGGGCAGCTTTTCTATAGAGAAATGTTCGTTAGAATGCGAGGGTTTCAAAGTCCGATGGACGGTATCATACCTAGCCTCTTTACCCAGACTACGGGGTACAGGATTATTAAGGCCCATGATGAAGTTATTAGATTGGGGAGTGAGAGTAGAGAAGATATTCAAGGGCAGGACGGTTATAGGAATGAAAGAAGAAAGAGGAAGATGAAATAAAAATTAAAAAAATAAAAAAGTAAAAAATTAAAAAATTAAAATACTTTAAAATTTATCGAATCGGTACTTTCTGTCAGTACGTGCTCGCTGCCCGTTGCTGCCGCTGCTTGTGCCGCTGTGCTGTGGTTGCTGCTGCTGCCAATCTCATCATTTCAGCTCAGTTCGCCCAGTTCAGTTCAGTTCAGCCAGCCAATCAATGTCTTAGGTAATCCAGCCCGCGCTTTAATTAATTTCCATTTCCCTGCCACGAAAAAAGTGAAAAAAGTGAAAAAATTTAACAAAAATTGAAATTTTCATCAATTACTCTCTTTCTTCTTGGACACTCTAACCGTTTCTCATCATCCCTCACAGGCCCCATCTAACGGTCAGAGCCTGAAACATGTACTCGTAGCTTACGCGAACTTATCAGCAACGCACTTAAAGTGGAGTTTGCAGCTTAATAATCCCTCTGCCATTACTTGTATCTTCCGCTATACCTAATCTAAACTAAACTAAATGTTGCCCACGCTGACTCTCCGCTAGAGGAAGCACATCGTCCTCAGATCCCATAATTATACCCATTCCTTTGCTTGTGCCTCCCAGCGGAGAGATGTTGTTGGTTGACGGCGTGTCAGGCGATCTCACGTATTCAATAATCTTTCCCCCACCTTGCATCTCTCCATACTGCTCTCCAGGAGACCCTTTCAGGTGAACATACTCATACTCGTCCGAGCTGCTCATTAGATTACTATCGATCTTGCTAATGCTCACCCGTGTAGACATCTGGTACTTGTCCTGGCAATTGGCTTGTGCTTCGAAACTGTTCCGACTCATATACTGGCCAGCCAAACTGGACTGAGGACTGGCAAGATGTCTTGTTCCCGTTCCCCAGTTGACATTAATGGGCGACGGTATATCACGATTGCGCCTGCTGGCCAGAGCCTCTGCTGAAGTTTCAGAAGAGTCAAACAAACTGCAGATAGCATGTTTGCATTTTTCGTAGAGTCCTCGCTTGGCTTGCGTAGCCCTTTCAGTAGCATCACTCTCTGGATGCTGCTTCTCATTCCTGGAATAATCTTCTGAAGGATCAAACCCATTGCTTCCTCCTTCGCTGAATCCTCCCATGTGCCTGTAAATAGCATGTGAATTAAAGTTGGTTGTCGAGGTTGGAGACGGGGTTGTATTTGCGGATGACGCCCACATTGCAGAGAGCGGAAGCGAGATAACGACAATCAATCCTGCTAATGAGTATACGTTTTGAAGATCTGGGCGAGCAAAACTGATAACTGTCATTACTGCTGGGCCAATCATTGATTGTGCGCCCATAATACAGATTATTTGCAAGGGACCAAATTGCTTTAACCCCAGAACTCGGCGAGTTCGAATCGCAAAAATTAGCTTTCCCACAAAAATAAGCATGCACACAGAAATGGATGTAGCAAACATGATCTGTGCAATAGACGGAAGCTGAGTACCAAACTTCTCGCCAAATAGCGTCGGTCCGACTGGGTTAACTGCCGCTCGGCAACTGGATACAATATACAGAGTGTATATGATGATGGTTGCCAAAGACATGAATCCCAGCAATATGCTCACCAAAAAGCGTGCCTTGGACTTTTTCGGAAACACAATGCGGCCTTGGAAGAACAGTGAACATTGAATTGCGATGACAAAACACAGTTGGAAGACAGAGGTAGCTACCGAAACGTTAACATTAGCGGCTGTCACACTTGCGTACGAGTACGTGAACACAGTAGAAAGAGCGCCAAATGGAGAAAAAGTGTTTACTAAAAACAACGTGGAGTGGATGAAAAACAGAATTAGCGAGACCTGGTTGAAAATGTAGACTGGAGTGTCTCTTCTTGCTGAGAGTAGGAATAGGATGATAGAAACCACCGCGGAAGTTCCTGCTCTAACACCAAATAGAACAGCGAGAATCATTCGTCTCTTCTGAAAGCTGTCAAGCTCTTGAATGTTATAAGAAACTATGCCATTCATAGTTGTAATATTAATGTACTGGTAGAGCAGTTCTGGATCGCTCTCTGAAAATATAGGTGCAAGCATTTTGTTAAAGAGTTAATTGAGAAATTAATTGACCAGAACTCCCGAGAAGAAGAAACCGGCTTGTATTTAAGAGAAATTTGAGGCATCCTAGTGAGCAGCAATAAAATCTTTGGTTGGCTTGAAAAAAAGGCTTGCAACTGGTTCTTTTGGGGGGGCATCTGAAATCAGTTTGTACAAAAGTTGAAGGTTTGATTGTTCGACACTTTTTGGGAATAGCTTCACTAAAATATTCCAATTGTAGCGAAAAACATTCAAATAAAACACTAAAATAATTATAAAAGTATAATGAAATAAAATAAAATAAAATAAAATAATAATATGAATGGATTTAAATTTAAGCGACTCATGAATTGAAGATATGATATCGGATTTATTTCCTTCAAGACCATGCGAGCAAATGATAGGAAGACTAGCAAGCATTGTCATGAGAGGTGGTTGAGATCAGAGTATGATACTTGTATCAGTCAGTTACCTTCAGCCGTGCTTATACTTACGATCTCTAGTTCAAGAAGATGACGGCAATGCCGGAGAGCACAAAAATATCCAATGGAAATATAAAAAGAATGTCTGCAAAGAAATCCTTGCCGCTTTTTTATTCCAAGTGCAAGATAATGTATGTACTTGATGATATATACTAGATGGGACCTAGCAGGGCAGTAGTTAGTGGGCTTTGACAAAGAGTGATGTCCATAATAAAAAGTATTAATGGAGAGCCTCTTAATTTTTTCATTCATGACCCTTAGATAGGTTTAGAAAGTATTAAGAATAGGGCTCAGGTTGGACATAATATAGCATGCGAGTAGGTAAGTTATTCTCTAGATAACTCGATTTCGAGCAGCACTACGATACTTTTGCTTATAAAAACAGTTCATGAATGGAGCATTACAGATGTGCTAACTGTAAATTAAGAGATCCAGCAGTTTTCAAATTACGACTTAGAGAAAAATCCAAGCTTGGTATTCTCAAAGCAAGGTGTTAATCGAGGTTTCCTAATAGAAGCAAGGGACTACATATGTTCGATATGAAGTTGCACAGACATAGTTGAAAGGGAAAAAAAATTAATTTGAACTAAATTAAATGGAATTGAGTTTTGTGAAAATTCGTGTCTTATCTCTTAACGTCTAGTACTTCAGATATAGGTACCGCGTTTCTGAAAACCTTACATCAATTAAGCCTACCACAAGGTCTAAAACGAAACCTTTTACGCTAAATTGAATGAAAAGTTACCATTAAGATGAACGTACCAAATAAAACCAAATGTTTTAAAGTGATTGGAAATCTAAGTTTTGCACTTTCGCTTTTGTAACGCAAGAATCGATATCTTTGATCAAGTTATGAGACCTTAAACTTCGAAGTTTACTAACTATAAAACGAGGATAGAAAAGAAACTTGAAATAACAACCGTCTAAAAAATGTTAAATTCCAGAGGAACTAAACGATATACATACTGTATATTGACGGAATATAATCTACAGTATACCAAAATAATACCTTAACCAAACTTGTAATTTTTAGGATCTAAACCATTTTCATAGTACGGTATTACCAAAACAGATTTATTCACTTGAACTTCATTTAAGAGCTAAAATTATGGCATTAGATCCTGTTTTTGGGGTTTTTCTTTTCAAAATGAGTGTAAACCCGGTTTCAAAGGTTCCGAAGGTTCCAAATATTGGCTGTTTTAGTATCAATATACTAACCCATTATGTGTTAATTACCTTGGTTAAGAGAAAACAAGATTGTAAATTATAAAATATACCTTTTATTATTCTCCTTAAAACTAGACATTTTTATCTCCTGTAATAAATTCAATCTAGTTATATGTAACGTATATTTACATCCCATATATAGAATTCAATTTTGTGATTTATATATGGGTTTAACTTTAGGTCTACTCTTTATGTTTCCTACTTAACTTACACACAACAATACATGCTTAACCAACATTCTACATTGACCTTGAAAATCGGAAATCGCCACTGGCAATCAACATCGTTAGTTTGTATCTTTATTTAGACAACATATATACACAAGTTGAAAGATGAAAAAAAGTAGTCATTTTGGAGTAATTCATAAACATAACAAGGGGAATAAACTAAAGGGGCTCCCAGCCCTTCTCTAGAGCGAGTGGAGTAGGAGGAGCAGGAGGGTGGAGTAACCAGGAAACAAAGTCTTCTGGTAAATACTTGGGCAAGAAGTGATACATGAACGCTCCACGGCCAGCGTAATAGACACGAGCAGGATTGCGTGCCGTGAGCGCGTCAAAAATAGTATAATTAAGAGTACGCAAAGGAGATCCCATGGCACGAGCTCTAGTTTGCAAAGCAGACATGGCCTGGTATGGACGTGAGTAGATGGACCGCAAGTTCTCGGGCCAGGTGAGAATGTCACTTCGAACAGCGTTCTGAACCTGGCGTTCGTGCTGAATAGCACCTGCAGAAAGATTAAAGGTTCCCATCCGGATATGGATAAATGGAATGGCCTGGGGTTTCAACTCACGAGAAATCGATAAAGATAATGCAGTGAGAGCAGATGTAATCATTCCCTCGGCAGCATTGTATCCAGGATTAAGCGATCCCATAATGGTAGGAGAAACTAGAAGAACACGGGATTGATGAGATCGAACAAGATCCAAGAGACCATTGGAAAGCAAGAAAATAGGGCCTAGAATCTTGGAATTAAGCAAGTCGCTCCAAGTATCAACCCTGATGCACTCAACAGGGCCAGCTGGATAATAAAGATCGGGAACTACAATAATACCAGCCAGAGAAAGCATGTGAGGGATAGCTCCAGGGAAAGCCGTGGCGGGAACATTAAGTACATTAGCAAGAGCCTTTATACTACGACGAACTGAAGAAATGTCGTGTGCCTTGATGGGAAGAGGTCTAATATCATCAGATCCCTCCTGCAAAACAATGTTCTCTTCTTCGTCAGAAGATGTGGTCCAGTAAATAATGAACCCGCGCCGAGATAAATCGGTAGCAATAGTTCTAGTCAGAGGCTCGGCAGGAGATCCGGCAATGACAACCACTTCTACACGACCACCATTAGTGGCCTTTCTAGCCTGCCTTCGGCGGCGCAGTCGGATAAAGCTGGGACCGGACATTTCGCCCATGTTAACTTTGTAAAGGTAGTAGAAAGTGCCACCAGCTACGGATGCGGCTATTACCGTAGACAAAAACTTGTGATTGGATATCCAGTTGGTGAGACTTCCCCACAAACCAGGGCTATCTGCCGCAGAGGCAAGTGAGAGATCAGGAGAAGTCGCAGCATCGAAGCCCGCAACGGCCTCTGTGACCTCACCAACAGTGCCGAATACCTTGGTACCCAGACTTCGAAGTCGTTCATTTTCTGCCAGCTTCTTCAAGGGTCCGGTTTCGGAGAGCTGTTGAACAGCAGAGTTCACGGCTGACTTTGTGTCCGAAGTTATATTCTGAAGTCTGTCAAACAGAGATTGAATAGAGTCGTCTTGGCCAGACATGATGGAAATTTAAGGATGATAAAGACAAAAAGAGGAAGAAGGGGAGTGGCCAAATTAGGGCTGTTCAAAAGACTCGACAGCTTTTTGTGGACTGTTACCTGGAGAAGACTGACTGGCTATGACTTAGTTAGAAAGAAATGAGTAAGTAAGTAGAGGGTGTAAGAGAAGAAAAGAAGAGGTTGGAAACTGGATGAGCCAGTAAAAATTAAACAGGGAGTGTCTCGTAAGTAGATGTGACTTGGTACTTACACCTTAAATACTCAGACCTGAGCAGTAGAGAATATATGCCTATGACTGAATATATTAATTATTCAAGACGAGAATGATGATTATTCAGGGGATGGTGAGGTATGAAAGGAAAAGAGAAGAAGGTAGTTATAATAAAAATTTTTTTTTTGAAATAAGAAGATTTACAAGTATAAATGGATGCAAAAAAATACTTTAAAAAGTATAGAAATACAAGAGTGGTCAAGCAAATTATTGCAAGATAGATCTTGTGATAGGTTTATGATGGTGCTGGCCCAGCGGTGGATTTACTGGTTGGAGTGTGCGTCTTGGTGGTGTGAGTTTACTGATAATTATGGTTATACCTTCGAGATGGGCCACCAGGCGCGGTGCAGTGCATTTGGAGTCCACAACCGAGATTTTGGAGAATAAGACCGTTAAACGTTCCAGTGTAAAAGACTCAGGGGCCGCTGCCGCCGTGAGAAGAGGTCGTCGGTCTGAGGAACAAGAAAAAAAGTCTTTGACCTAAACAGGGGCATAAACCCAACGAAACAATAAGTTGACAGCTGCTGCCCTTGACAAGCAATAATAACACGTGAAACGAGTGGGTAAGCCTGGGCTGGGCCTGTCTGGGCTGGTAATGGACTCAGTTTCTTCTCGAGAGTAGAATCTCAACAGACCTGGCATGACCTGAAGCTGAATGATTCAGGTGCCTAGTTGAGGCATTCTGAATGGGGTAATAATCGGCTCACTGAGGGTATTATTTGATTATGATCCTGATCGAAGTGGATTCCTGTTAATTTCGCTGAATATCAGACCTTCTTATGAGTAGAGATGAAGAAGCAAGCAATAGGCCTCTCTCAGGGTATTTCAAAAGGTAACCTTACAGTGTACTGTAGAGTACATCATTACATAGGATAGGATATAACTTAGCTTCAATGCAACAGGGATAGTAGCATTAAGAAAAGTTATAGAACGCATTTACTGTACTTTAATATGACCATCTATGTTAAAAGTTAAAGAATCTGGAGCTGAAAAGAAGTACTAACTATTAGTTCAAGGTAAGTCGAAGGTTTGGTATGATACCTGTTGATTATCTACAAAACTGCCATATACGAGAGGGGATTTCATTTCATTTCATGTTACCTGGTGTAATGGTTGTTTTTAATCGAAAATGAAACTATAAAATCAATTACCGTGCTGATTATTACGTTGACAGGCACAAACTTACGTTAAAATGGTGTTACATAATCTACCCTTACCACAAAAAATAAGTGTTTGTTTTGATTGTTTTCTATCCCCAACTTGGTTTCCACAGCAACAACAAAGCCTACTGCAGAGAGGCAAATTGGTTGTTGTGGCTACCCTGGCACTGACAATAGCCCAAATCATGAAATGCGTAGCATTGGCCAGAGACTGTGATGGAAGGAGGGTCATATCAAGTTGAGAGAAAGCTCGTACAAAGTCGTTGAGCATTACTCAAAAGGCTCCATAGAACTTTTAATAAAGGATTTAAAAAGAGTTTCAAGACCTTGAGAGGTTGTTCAATGCCAATGAGTCCTCAAGAAGAGACCGTCAATGCGAATAAACCATCAAAGTGTAAAGAAATCCCCATCATCGCAAGTGTAATGTTTTGGTTCCTCTCCATATTCTTTTTCATTTTTGTGTTTATTTTCACTATGTTTATATTATTATTATTATTATTTTTAATATTTTTATTAATTTTTTTTTTTAATTTTTTTTTTTTTTTAATTTTTTTTTTTTCTGTATACATTTTACCTCTTTCTCCCTTTTTCTCGATTCAAACTCTTTATTTATTTTCTCTTTCCTTTTCTTACTTTCTCCTTTTTCTTCTTCCTTTCTCTTCACTTCCTTCCCATCAAAGTTTGGTTTTTCTACTATTGCCCAATTACCATACACATATCGCAATGGATGCAGACGCCACTACCAGATTCGTTCCTGAACACAGGCGAACAAACTTCAAGAACAGAGGCCACTTTAAGGCTGATGAGCTTCGTCGCCGACGTGAAGAAGCCCAAATCGAAATCAGAAAAGCAAAGCGTGATGAAAACCTTACCAAGAGAAGAAACTTGACTAATGTTGGCTTGATGAGCGACAGTGAAGATGAAGTTGACGAGCCCCAGGCTGCTGAAACTCAGGTATGTTTATATCTTCCACTTACCAGATCTAAATGGTTGTGGTGGCTGCTTGATCCTTATTTGATCGTTACCCGTTCATGATTCTAACCCTTTTCTAGCTCGCCAGCGAACTCCCCCTCATGCTTGAAAATGTCAATTCAGATAGAATTGAACTCCAGCTTGATGCTACTGCAAAATTCAGAAAAGTTCTTTCTAAGGAAAAGAACCCTCCTATTCAGCAAGTCATTCAATGTGGTGTCGTGCCCAGATTTGTCCAGTTCCTTTCTTCTCCTCACACCATGCTCCAGTTTGAAGCTGCCTGGGCCCTTACCAATATCGCTTCTGGATCTGGCGATCAGACCAAGGCTGTTATTGAGGCTGGTGCCGTTCCTCTCTTTGTTCAGCTTCTTTCATCTCCTGAGCCTGATGTAAAGGAACAAGCAGTTTGGGCTTTGGGAAATATTGCTGGTGACTCCGCTGAATGCAGAGATCTGGTCTTGGGAGCTGGCGCTTTGCCTCCTCTTCTTGAGCTTCTTCAAGATTCCAAAAAACTTACCCTCATCAGAAATGCCACCTGGACCCTTTCCAACTTTTGCCGTGGAAAGACTCCCCAGCCTAGCTGGAAACTGGTTAGCCAGGCCTTGCCTACTCTTGCTAAGCTTATATACTCTTTTGATGATGAGATTTTGATTGATTCCTGCTGGGCTGTGTCTTATCTTTCTGATGGAAGCAACGAAAAGATTCAAGCTGTTATTGAGGCTGGCCTCCCCAGGCGTCTTGTTGACTTGCTTAGCTACAAGTCTACTGCTGTTCAAACTCCTGCTCTTCGTTCCGTGGGTAATATTGTCACTGGTAATGATCTTCAGACCCAGTATATTATCAACTCTGGAGCCTTGACTTCTCTCCTTGGTCTCTTGGCTTCTCCCAAAGATAGCATTCGCAAGGAGGCTTGCTGGACTGTTTCCAACATCACTGCTGGTAACTCTGACCAAATTCAAGCTGTTATTGATAGCAACTTGATCCCCCCTCTCATCCATCTTTTGGGCAATTCTGACTTTAAGACTAGAAAAGAAGCCTGCTGGGCTATTTCTAATGCTACTTCTGGTGGTCTTGCCAAGCCTGATCAGATTCGCTACCTTGTTACACAGGGATGCATTAAGCCTCTCTGTGATGTCTTGTCTACTGGAGACAATAAGATTATTCAAGTTGCTCTTGATGGTCTTGAGAACATTCTCAAGATTGGTGAGCTTGACAAGCAAAACACTGGAAGTGCCAACAATGAGTATGCCATTTACGTTGAAGAGGCTGGTGGTATGGAACTCATCAACGAATGCCAGAATAGTGCCAACGAGGCCATCTACGACAAGTCTTACCAGATCATTGACAAGTACTTTAATGCTGAAGATGAGATCGCAGAGGACTCTGCTTTGGCTCCTGAAAATGATGGCCAAACCTTTGGCTTTGGCGCTCCATCTGGCCAACAATCTGGCTTCAACTTTTAATTTTACTAACCCTATCTGTATCTTTCCCCTTATTTCTGTTTATCCTCATATCTCTCATCTGTATATCAAATGTCGCAATACCTTATACCCTCTTGACATTTCATTTTTCTCACTGGTTTTATCCTGGCTTTAGTCATTATTTTTTTTTCCCTCCTCATTTATCTCCCCTGATGTATTCCTATGATTTTTTTCCTCTCGACATATATTTCATATAATATTAATATTCATAATTCCTGGACACGTTAGATTGTTTTTTTACTCCTTGGGCCATATTCTTTTTGTATCTTTAAACATCAATCATCATAGTAAACATGGTTTTGTTGAAGTACGATACCCTAACAGCCACGCCATACCTCTGAACAAAGGGTCTGTTTGTACTGCCCAATTTAGATTAAAGGAATTAGTATCAGAATACTCATATTATGACTATGGTATGTCCTAGGCTGACTTTAGAGAAAAGACAGAGATTATTGTTAATACTCTGTTGGTAACAGCTGATGGGGATGGCTATGCATTCGATATATCCAGTCTTTTTTAGATTGTCGCTAGAGAGTTGCTGCTTTGACTGTTTGAGACATTAAGCTCGTAAAAGAATTATGTTTGGTTTACCGTATTATGACATTACACTATTCTATTACTCTACTCTTCCCATTACTATTATTTCTATTTTGTTTGGCTCGTATTGAACTTTGCCTTTGCTCCGTTTCCCTTTTTCCACTCAAATTTATTTATTAATTTTTATTTATTTAATTTTTTTGACAGCTGCTCTGAAAACCAGTACGACTAGACCTTTCAAGCCTTCCGTCAGGACCCTAAGAGGATAAACTGTACTGACGAAACGATTAAAAGAACGTGAACCTACTTAGTGAAGCAAGTAGGGCATATTGAGTTTGATTTAGCCCATTTTTGCTTAGACTCAAATAAATCAATCAGTGTGGAAACAGAAGAGCAACTTGGAAAGTGACTACTCTCCCTCACACACGCGATTATATTAATATTTTAAAAAACCCCAGTACAAGGCCAATGACAACATGGACCCCGGAAACGAACGGTTTAGAGAGGTCTGGGGAAACACTCAAGATAATCTTGAAACAGCCGTGGGAAATGCATACTCCTCATGGACAGGGTTTCAGAGATCTTTCCTAGTTCCAACCTGGAAGTCAGTATCATCATGCGTGAACCAGAGCCTTCAAAATGGTATGATCTGTTGCTTTGGATCACGAGTAGGCTCTCGCAGTTACTACAATAGCAGCCGGCGCGATTCGTTCGATATTTTTTATGACATGTATGACGACGAAGTGTATGGCCGAGATGAATTAGAACGATTGTTAAGCGCTCATGATAACGATGTGGTTTTCGACGAAGAGAACACTGACGATGATGATGCCGAGAGAGAGCAGGCTCATCGGAGTGACCGGAAAAAACGATTAGCTACAGGAACCGGGAGAAAAGGCAAGAGGTCATACTCAAGTAGCGAATCTGAGATTATGGATAGAAACAATCATGAAATACTACAAGGGGAGCCAAGTGCCAGTAATAATGCTGGAGGTCACTATTATCAACATGGAATGGCCGTTGAACCTCCGATAAAGAATCAAAATGGATTGTTCAATATTTCCAAGACCGAGTTTGCGAATCTTTTATATTCCATCTTTCCCAGCAAGTCAGCGCGGTCAACAGCAGGAACTACATCATCGACATCATCTACACCTTCGAGAACTGCCAACAGACAACGGTCTTCTACGAAATCATCTACGTTGTCCTCTGAGACTTATCGATCCCGTACTGAACTATTTAGTGACGATGCCGATAGTGCATTGCTGGAAGATGCTCAAATGATGAGTGATAACTTCGCTGCTAATCTAGAGTTTCGGTCTGGAGCTGAGAGTGCGAAGAGCCTGAGTGGGCCTGAGGATGATGGAGAGGAGAATTTAGAAACAAGCAAGCAATCAACTGAGTCAGCATCAAATACAGTAGCTACTGCCGATGCCAGTAGGACCTTACGTCCAACCGTTGAGAATACTGACGTTGTAACTGATGAGCGGCTGAGAAAAGAGGAAGATGAGCTTGCGCGAAATGAAGAAGCCCAAATTGAGGAAAGCCGTCGGGCAGCTAAGGAAAAAGCCAAGTCTTTAGGACTGAACGTCCAGGTTGAGCAAACACCAGTTGGCAGTTCCGAGGAGCCTCCTGAACCATGAACAGGCGATTGATCAGACAATCAACTAGCCTGTTTATATCATGTTATTTTATTTATTAAGAGAAGTAAAAACGAGAGGCATATGGGCCCTGGTTGAAAGACATAGAGCCTAGCCCTTCCCATTTGCGATTATACCTACATCATAGTACAGTCCATATTATTATGGTCAGTTCCACGCTCTTAACTTAATCAGTTTAGTTCGTAAACTCCTGGACTCAGGGCAAGAATCCCAGTCTGTTAAGGTACATGTAGATACTGGCAGGTATTTTTCAACGCCGATCCATAATTTGTGCCCAACCTCTCAAACCAATACACAGCCTCTCTGACGTCTACTGGCTATTGACCCTCATTAATCAGAAGAACAAATACTGATGAATGAAGTTCAGTATGTAAATGATCCTTCATTTTGTGTGGTTGTGAATTCTTTTACCTCAAATGTTGATGGTAGTAGATTGTTCCTTATCAAAACACACCACAACAAACAGTATGTGGCTTTCAAAAATCAACCAGGATCATTTCACCAACTGGCCTCATTCTATGTACTCGTTATAAATAGCGGCGGTTTCCTCCAAATCCTGCCAGAATATTCTTCTTCTTCTTCCATTAATATCAAGTCTCATTTTCTAAAATTTCTCCATTTTTTTATTATAATTTTTACCATTATATTTTAATAAAGCTCAGCTCATTCAAGCACCAGTTGTTTTATCCAGTCTCGACCTGTACTAAACTTTGATTAAACTCCTGATTTCCAAATCAAGCTCATAATGTATGTATTTTTACCATACACCGTTTTCTCTTTTCGTCGCGTTTAATCCATTTTGGCCTCACCGATTTCTATTTTCGTGCTGGCTTTTCTTCGTTAGCCCCCTTATTAAAACGTCTCCCTTTTCATTTTTAACTTTTTGTTTAAATTTCCATCTTCGCTTCTTTCTTTCTCTTTAGTTTATATTTTTTTTATCTTGATATTTTTTACTGATCTATTCAAGTTTTTAATATGTCTTCCGAACGTCCTCAGAATATTGGCATCAAGGCCTTTCAAATTTACATCCCTGGAGTGGTAAGTTATAAATGTTTTAAACTTGATTTGGTTTTGACGCACGGCCTTGATCTTGCTTCATCACCTTGATTGGCTCTTCTGTTAACACTCTTTCAGGCTGTCAACCAAGCTGAGTTGGAAAAGTTTGATGAAATCCCAGCTGGAAAGTACACAATTGGTCTTGGCCAAACTAACATGGCCTTTGTCAATGATCGTGAAGATATCTACTCCATGACTCTCACTGCCACCAAAAACCTTCTCAAGGATTACAATATTGATCCCGACTCTATTGGACGTCTCGATGTAGGTACTGAAACTCTTCTTGACAAGTCTAAGTCCGTGAAGTCTGTTTTGATGCAACTTTTTGGCGAGAACACTGATATTGAGGGTTTGGACTCGGTTAATGCTTGCTACGGTGGTACAAATGCTCTCTTCAATGCCATTAACTGGGTTGAATCTTCTTCTTGGGATGGTAGAGACGCTATTGTTGTAGCTGCTGATATTGCCATTTACGCCAAGGGAGCCGCTCGCCCTACTGGTGGAGCTGGTGCCGTGGCAATGCTTATCGGACCTGATGCCCCTATTGTCTTTGATCCTATTCATGGAACTCACATGCAACATGCTTATGACTTTTACAAGCCTGATTTCACTAGTGAGTACCCTATTGTTGACGGTCACTTCTCTCTCACTTGCTACACTCGGGCTCTGGACAAGTCTTACTCCTACTACAACAAAAAAGCCAGTAAGAGAGCTCTTTCGCAGACCAATGGCCATGTGCCCGTTGGTATGGAAAGATTTGATTACAGTGTTTTCCATGTGCCTACTTGCAAGCTCGTTTCCAAGTGCTTTGCTCGTTTGTTTTACAATGATTACCGTGATGACCCTTCATTGTTTGAGGGCAAGCTTCCTGCCGAGATTGAGAATCTTGAGTATGAAAAATCACTGACTGACCGATTGGTTGAGAAGACTTTCCTTGGCCTTGTTAAGGAGAAGGCTGCTACTCGATTGGCCCCTGGTATTATTGGACCTACCAACACTGGTAACATGTACACTGCTAGTGTGTACTCATCGCTTGCCTCCCTTTTCACCTATGTTGGTGCTGAGGAGCTTTTGAACAAGCGTGTTAGTTTGTTCTCCTACGGATCTGGTCTTGCTTCTTCTTTCTTTTCACTAGTTGTGAAGGGCGATATCTCCAACATTGCAAAGCAACTTGACCTCAAGAACAAGCTTGAGGGACGTACTTTTGCCACTCCCCAGGAGTACGAGGTTGCAATTGGACTCCGAGAGAAGGCACACCTTAAGTCTAGCTTTACTCCTGAGGGCAGCATTGATAACATTCCTTCAGGCAGTTACTATCTTACCAGCATTGACGATAAGTTCCGCAGAGAGTATGCCATCAAGGAGTAAGGCAGGTGAAATGGAATTACATCTGCCCTTTATTCACTATGAGCACTTCGGAGTATCGTCTTGGCATGATTTCATTTTGGGTTTATTTTTCATTTCATAAATTAAATTTATTTTAATCGGGGATATATAATATACAGTATCAGTAATAATAATAAATATGGTTCATTAGAACAAAAAGCAAAAAAAAAAAAAAAAAAAAAAACAGTGTAGGTGAATGTCCCAATGTCCACAAAAATCAAAATTATGTGCCAAAAATATTCAACAGTTTTCTACGCGTAATTCAAAAAACATTAACCTCCTAAGGCTGAACGAAAAAGCAGGATTTCAAACAGGATTCCAACAGAACCAAATTGATTGTACCTTGGAAAGTTTCGGTATTCTGGTTTTATTCACATTTCTCATGACTCTGTGTTTACTTTACTAAAGGGAAACAACAATAAAGTAAAGGTAAACAAACAACACGAACACTACCTTCCCGGAACACAATCACAATCACAACCTCTTTATTCATAAACGTTGACTGAGATATATATTCACGGTGGCATATTCTGATTCTCTATTTGGAGGGCAACTTACGCCCGCCCGAAGACCTCCAGCTCGGCTGTCAAGAGGATCTAGCGATTATTACAGTACTGATCATAGTAATAATGTCAACAGCCATGTTCAGTATTTGAATGATTACCCACAACAGCAGCAAGAAGAGTATTACAGGGATCGGTCTCAAGTATCATTATCAGCTTCTTCAACGCAACAACGGCAACCTCAGGGACATCGACTGGTGTTTAGACATAAACAAGTTTATAAACCTCAGTTCTTGGGTCGGCCCAGGAGTATACCTGGCGGTAGTCAACCAAATGAAGGTGCTATACGTGAACGCCAGAGTGGGAGCGACAACATGAGATTGGCAGGAAGTCCTCGAAGCAAGCTGTTTGTTCGTAAACATGAGATGAGCAGTCGACAGTTTGAACAAGACCAACCGCAACAGCAGCAGCAATTACCGCCTGTGAAGAATTTCTTTACAACTGCTCAGCTTGAAGAATTAGAACGAAGGCTGGGGCTAACTAATAACTCGGTACCGTTAAATTCTTCAGCGTATCAAGAGCAGGATCAGGTGTATCATGAAACTGAAGATCAAACAGGCACCAACCATATAGTCCTTGACAATAACCAGAACCAAATTCCAAATAACCTAAATCAAAATCCCGGAAAACTACAGCCCAACGATTCTAATGTCTATTCCACTGAGTCTCTCGACCAAGGACTACATCGGCAATGGCAACTGAAGCCACAACAGAAGCAGCAGCCCTATATGCAGTCTATACGAGGCATTTCTTTATCTTCTGCTACAGGACTTTTGAGTTCAACATCAGGAGTACCGTTAAATACAGGTTCAGGGGTAGAAGTTGTGGAACAAGAATTACAAAAAATGGCTCATAAAAATACTGCATCGAGTAGTGATACTCTGTATCTTTCCACGCCGCCGCCTGAAGTTAATGCTACTGGGGTTGCTAAGACTAATACGAATAATAATAAAAATCACAGTATGGGAGGATCAAGTGGATTACCGTCTGTCCGATTGCGCGATACAGATGAAACTAGACCAGTAGCCTATTCAAGAATTATTGCAAACCAGTCTGGGCCTGCAACTTCAAGGTCAATTGACTTACATGCACGAGAGTCTAGGGCAACCGACTCAAGGGCCATTGATGATTTTCCCCAGAACACTGCTCAAGAAGCTATTAAAAATGGAATAAGAGTATCACCACAGCCCACCAATACTGCTTCTGAGGTAGGTATTCAAGTGGACATTAATAATGAAGCTGGGTTAAAATCTAGTAACTTTGGTGTTCGAAAGGACGTTACGAATCAGTCTGTGAGGGAAGACCAAGCACAAGAACAACAAGAACAAGCACATGCTCAACAACAAAATCAACCAGAAGAAGAAAAACAAGACCAAGAAAATGGTATGGCCTATGTCAGTGATAATATTACTGCTGGTCTCAGATATGTCCCTGAACTGCACGTGGATGTAGGGTCAAGGGAAGAAGGTGCTTTATCTAATCATAGCTCAGATTATGACAACAAAAACAACAATAGCATCAACGACAGTAATATTAATCTTGAGGCTTTACAAATAGAGCTTGACGGAGTTAAAAAGATTGTTAAATTATTACAAGACCGGATTTCGCTACAAGACATTAATATTGAGCCCAAAGAACAACCTCAAAGTGCAAGCACAAATATAAGTAGCAATGACAATAATAGTACCTTCAACAGCACCATCAGCCGGAGCAATGCCAATGAAAATAACGTCAATACCTTACCTAAGAATACAAACGACAAACCAGAGAAAGACGGCATAAAAGCAGTGCACCGTCAGAAGTCAATTGAGCGAAAGAACTACACAGAAGGAGCAAAATTCCAGTCAGAACTTTCACAAGTATCTAAAAAGATTAACAATAATGAAGTCAAGTTTGATCGACCACGAAAGCCACGAAGAGTTCATGAATTGCGACAAACGGAGCCAGTTGTTGAAAATAGTCTAGATTCTGATATGCAAACTCCACAGGGTCCGGCGTCATTAATTGCCTCAACAGCAATATCAAACACTTTTAAAGAAGAAAAAGCCAGCATCAAGACAATTCCTAATACCAGTACTACCCCGAGTACTACTACTCAGGTATCATCTCGACTGGGGGAATTGAAACGAAGAATATGCCAGATTGTTCTTAGACCAAGGATGTTTTTAACACGACGTCTATTTACTCGCATGATTATATACAGTGTTGTTGGATATGGATTGTGCTGGTTTTATTTATTTCTAGTTGACTATACAAGGATGACGAGTACTCCATTTTAAGTATCTTATTTTAGTTTGACCCTTGGTTGGTAATAAAATAGATTGTGCATAATAATATTCATCAGGTTGTAGATAAATGCCGATTTCTTTATTTCTTTATTTAAATATATTTAAATATATTTAACTATATTTTTGGCGATTAAAGTGTGTCACAAAGACCGACTCGACTCGACTGAACCGTTGTTGGCTGACAGCAAACCCGAAGCTGCCCAAGTCGATCAGTTTTGGGCACAGTTGGGGGAGTGGATGGTGACCACCAAACCCCTAACCAATCACTGTAGAGGGTTTAGCTATTACTGTACAAGTTGAGTACCACGTTATTTTTTGTTACCCCATGAAATGAATCATATTACTTAGCATAATTTAACATAATTTAACATAACTTAGCATAATTTAACATAATTTATCAAAGTTTATCACAGTTTTACAGAAATGAACAAAAATTATTGAAAGTTACCTAAATTGACATGAACCTACTTCTCTTTTTGGACACAAATCACGCACTTTGATTGGTTCGGAACTGCGGAAGTGAAAAAAAACACTAAAAACACTAAATTAGACTCTGACCCTAACCTCAATATACGGAGAAATCCTCGCAGCCATCAGCTAAGGAGCGCAGTAGCGGCAGCATCCAACAGCCAAAATTAAGCAGCAACAGAAGCAGAAAAGCAGCGTAGAAATAGACACAAAACATTGTGTCACAAAAGTGAAAAATAAAAAATAAAAATAAAATAAAATAAATTAACATTTAAACAAAATTTGAACAAGATCAAAACGAAGAAGAACAAGATCTAGAAATCAACAATCACAGACAAAGACAGAGTTAATTAACTATGAAGATGCTAAAGATGCTAAGGATTCTAAAGATCTAAAGAAAGTTGATAAAGATGATAAAGATAATCGTGATTGCAGATTTTCATTTTGATTGTGTATAGATAGATATATAAATACTCGTATTAAAATATGGTCATATCCACTGCAACACCTTCCTCGACCACAACTAAGCCAACCTCACCGGCGACTTCACCGATATCACCGACTTCGAGAACAAACTTTTATTATCCAGCCCTCAGTAAGAGATCAGATTTTAAGCTAAATAGTTATCCTTTCAAGCGCTGATATCTCTCATTTTTAATGGCGTTTGGTATCCACAGCAAAATTAAATAAATTAAATAAATTAAATAAAATAAAAATAAATAACCATTACATGCGTCTCGTAACTATATACCTATTCTTCATATATTTTTTTCCATTTTTCATACTTTGCACAGATTTTAATCCCGACCGACTCTTCTCTTAATTTTTTGTTTTTTATATTTTTATATATAAACCTTCTTCTCCCTTCCCTTCTTTTCCCTTTAATTTCGCCTTCTTCCCTTTTTTTTCTCCAACTTTTTATTTTATTTTTTTTTTTTCACCTTCTTCCTTTCTAATTTTTAGTTTTATCATCATTATCATCATTATTATTATCGTTTCACATAAAACATAATAATTTTATCACCACCCTAATACCTCAACTTCCTCCCGTCCTTCTCTAGATTAAATTTCACTCCGGGAATTGATTCAAATGAACTTTTCACCCTAAATCATCGAGTCTGTTATCTCTGCTATCTAAAGAGACCTTCCTTCCTTCCTTCGTAAGTTATATCAAACTATCAAATTCCCCATTTTTCACCGTACCAAACTAACTTCTTTTCCTCCTAGCAACCATGATTTTTAAATCATTCTCTCATCTCTCAAGGCACGCTGGCCTAGCCAAAACCCTATGGGTCACCTCGGGAAATACTACTTCTCAGCCAGCCTTTTTTGCTAAAACTAACCAACTCGCCCGTAAACAGTCTCAGTTGGCTCCTAGAAATAATGGCGCATTTGGCAACTCTGATCAAGCAAACGGCAAAAGTAGTAGTAATAGTAGCAGCAGCTTAAATCCTAGTATACATTCCGGTCTATGCAACTCGTCTTCCTTTTCCACTCTCTCGCCTCTCACGACTCTAGACGATGACAAACGCAGAGAGGCGATCTTAGCTGAATCAACAGGCTCAGGTGGCTCCCGTCTTAGTTACAACCACCAGCATTCACTGCCCCCAAATAATAACTCGTCTCCTCTGGAATCATTATCTTCTCGAGGCAGGAGGTGCTCTACCAGTTCCATAGATATTGATTCAAACCGCATCCTAGATGCCAGAGTATCTAAGCGACGATATACAGTCTCTCGTACTGATATTGATAGCAAACTGACTAGCACTGACAAACGAAAACCTCCACAAACCCCTCCATCATCCCCAGTGCTTGGCCCAATAAACGCCAGTAATCAACTAGTAGAAGCTGAACTCGATCTGCTAAAGCTGGACTCTACGCTAATTGATGATCAACCATATTCCATTCCACCTACTGAACCAGAACCTGCTACCTCATCTTTTTCACCTAAAATTCAATCAGATACATTTTCCAATTTTACTACCCGAATGCATAACGCCTCTGACCTTCCTCTGGATAACGATACTCTATCTGCATACACTGAACCTTCTACCTCTCCAACCTCCAGTCTTCAAAGTGCATCAACTCAAACTTCTCTTTTTGAAACTGAACTTTCCAATCACTCTCAAACTCCTCAAATATCACACAAATCCACTCTCTCCACTATCAAAAAGCAACACAACATCACTCAAGATCTATATTCACAACTTTCTCTGGCCATCGATTCCGCCTCAATACCTTCTGTAATTGCTTCCTACCAACTCATTCAATCTTATCATGTCCCTCTCACTTCTGATCACTACGAAAAAATCCTTTCATTCCTATCTTCAAACATCTTATATGGTAATCAATCTCAAAATCTCTCTAGCGTTCTCTCTATTTATATGGATATTGTATCAAGTAAAATTGCTCCGACAACTAATATCTACTCCTCAGTCATCTCTAGTCTACTCTCTCTAGCTGGTAATACTGCTACTCACAAGGAAAATGACCTCGCTTATTTCAGGCTTAATAAGAGACACAGGAAATCTGCCCTTGCCTCAGTTCTCGCTAGTAGTCGCGAAGGTGACTCCTCTTCTTCTTTATACAAGGCTACCTTGGACATTTTTGAAGCTAGCAACATAATCAAAGTCCAGAAATTTAGCGCAGCTCTTTATAATGGTGTCATTAATGCCTGTGTCGCTCTGGGAAACTACCATATGCTCTACTCCATTACAAAAATGCTTGAAGTCAACAACTGTACTCTGACCGCAGATATATTTGTCTCTCTCATTAAAGGATACGGAAAGCATGGTGACATTTCAGCTGCGGTTGAATGTTACAAGCACTACAAGTCTCTTTGTCAAAGTCTTGTCAACAACAAGGAATATAGTGTCTATGCTGCATTGATTGGCGCTTATTTTGATTCTTCAAGCCCCGAAAACGGTCTAATCTTTTTTAATAAAATTTTGGATTCTAATCCTGATCCCACAAGCATTGCACCTGTTATTTCTGAAATCATTCAAGGATATTGCAGAACCGGGGATTATCTCTCAGCTCTCTCATGGATTCAGCAAGTCAAGACAACACCAGGCCTTCCCGCTGTAGATGGTAAATCGCTTGTGATGCTTCTGAGCTCTAGTTCTGATGCTAGTGATATTACCACGTCTCAGACTCTCTTTGATTTGATTACATCTCGAAGAGATCTGTCACAATCTGAACTTAATATCGCCAGGAGTGATTTCCTCTCTCTCTGTGTCAAATCCAACCACACGCAATCACTTCTAGATGCTATCAAAGAAACACAACAGCATGGAGGTGTATGGGATCTGTCCACTGTTATTTTAGTTTCAAAACATTTGTTACAGCTTGGTGATTTATCGCTAGCCCTTCGCATATTCAATCTTCAAGGATCGCGCTACCTCAAGCATATGCAAAACGCTGACCTACCTGTTGATGGCCAGAATGTGGATGCAGTAAATATCATAGTCAAAGAACTTGCCGCTTCCAATAATCTGAATGTTTCAAGTGCCGTGGGTTTGATGGAATCTGACTTTTTTGATGCCCAAATCTTTTCTGATGTTAATGGAGGTGGAATTGGCTGCATCAAACTTGTTTGGAACGCCTTGAACGACGGATCTCTGAATAAAATCATTACAGACGCTCCTTATTCGATCATTAGCATAATCAACACGCATTTGAAATGGATTCAGGCCTCGGGAGCCAACAACTCTCTTGGAGGTTTAGCCATCCCTACTCCCCTACTTGGCAGTCTTTGCACCAACTTTTCTAAGCTTGTTTACCGTCTTATTTCCCTTTCTCTTTCTTTGGAAGCTTCCTTTAAACAAGAGGTATCATTTGCTTTAGAAGTTTTAAACGACTCTGAAACTGCAGATGCATGGACAAATCACTGTCACCAAACTCAGCCTTCAATTTCATTTTCTGCAAATATCACACCTATTTCTTGGGATCTGCAGACCACTAACCAAATAACTATTGCTGCCAAGAGTCCTGATACTCTCAGCTATGCTCTTGAACTACTTGATGCTTCTCTTTCTCGTGATGAGCTTGTTAAATATGAAGCGTTTGTAAGCTTGGTTGAAGCAGCAGCCCTTGCGAAAGACTCACTAATGATTAAGGATGTTTACAAAAAGGCTCTTTCAACTCTTCCCCGGCCTTCTGAGCATCCTGATGCTCTTGATGCCTGGATCCATATTCATAGAGCTGTTGTGAAAACTGCTCACATCTCATACGAAATTTCCCAAGCTGCTTACAATCATCTTGTTGGCTTGGGCGCATATCCTGATGCCACTGGTTATGGCCAATTAATTTCTAGTGCTCCTGCTTCGAATAGCCACGATGAAGCTTCTGATGCTATTTGGATGTTTAACGAGGCTAGGGAGAATCATGTTGTGCTCAGTACGTTTTTGTATAATGTGGTACTTTCCAAGTTGTCTCGCGCTCGTCGTTTGAAGGATGCTATTTTTTACTTTAAGGATATGGATGCAACCAATACTAAGAAGAGTAGTGTTACATATGGTACCATGATTAGTGCGTGCTGCCGATGTGGTGACGAATCTTCTGCACGGGAGCTTTTTGATGAGATGGAAGCTGCATCTGATTACACTCCTAAAATCGCCCCGTTCAACATTATGCTTCAGTTTTATGTTCATAGCAAGCGTGACAGAGAGTCTGCGTTGGAAGTTTTCAATCGTCTTAAGGCTGCTGGAATCAAACCGTCGTCTCACACATACAAGCTTTTGATTGATGCTTACTGTGTTATTGAACCTGTTGACATTGAAGCTGCTGATAATGTTCTTTTGCAAATGATTGCAGATGACAGTGCTGTTACAACCAAGCACTATGCTTCTTTGTTGTTTGCACGAGGGGTATGCCTTAAGAATGAGATTGCAGCTCAGGAGTTTTACAATTCCTTGACTATGAGTGGTCAAGTAAGACCTGACAAGCACATTTTCCAAGCTTTGTTAGAGTCGTATGTTGTCAACAAAAATGTTCGGTCTGCTGCAGGCGTCTTGAGAGACATGGTTTCTTATGGTGTCGACTTAGATGCTTATATGGCCAACATTTTGATCAGAGGCTGGGCCCCAGTTAATCTTGACAAGGCACGCGGTCTCTTCGACCATGTCGTACAAGAAGGAATTGCAGAACCATCATCTTTTGAATCTATTATTAGGGCATATTTGTATTATGGAGATATTTCTGAGGCTTATGAAGTGCTGAATCTAATGGCTTCTCAGTTATATCCTGAACCTGTGATTGCTAAAGTTCAAGCTCTAATTGAGGATCATTCTACATCTGCAACCAAACTCACTGAAGACATGCTTTTAGAGAGCATTTTTGGACAAACTTCGAATTGCCCAAGTGGTCTTACCCATAGCCATACATCAAATGGCCAAACCAGAAAACCAATACCTGAAGCTATGTTGTCTGCAAGAGCTAGCCCTCAACATCAGTCTCTGGAGTATTAATGAAACTTTTATTTTATTTTATTTTATTGTTTTGCTTTTGTTTTTCTTTTGCTAAGTTCAAGTTTTGTTTGATTTGATTTTACGTTGTGATTTATTACATTTTTGAAATATCTACGAACCTATCTGTACTTTTATATTGTTTAAATAATGAATTGATATACAACTATAATGTGTTTCAAATCTGCCCTCAACTTTAAGTCTTTAAAAGCATAATTAAAGAATTTATAAAGAAGCTTACTTGAAGATATATCAACACGAGTTTAAATTTATAGAAATGTTGAGCCACAAAGTGACTTTCAATTAACCAAGAATACAATATGAAGAAAAAACAGTACTATATATTTCTTGTACTTAATCATCAAACTTCTTCATTTATATCACCCTCATCCTGCTCAACAGGTGCATCAATCAACTCCATCAAATCTTGAATATACGGCTGAACATGCTGGTTCATAAACGACGCGTCAACAAGATCCCGTAAACAAAGTGATAGTAACTTTTTCCCTTCTGCACTTCGGCCGATATTTTGCAAGACTAGTGCAGCAGTGGGACCAAAGGACGGCGGAATATTTTCAGTCGCAGCCGTGGTTGATTCTTTAATACCAGGGGTAGCAGCAGCAGAGGTGCCAGTCGTAGTGGAAGGAGGTACAGCTACTTCACGAGGTATAATACCTTTAATAATAAACCGCTTTTGACCGCCTGGTAAGTTAACAACCATTGCAGCTGAATTTTGAAAAGCTGAAGTTACATTCTTAATAAAATCAACTGCAGGTAAAAGTCTTACACCAGATGACCTCGCATGGTTTTCAAACTGAGCTTCATAAGCTTTCCATAATGAGATTTGCGTGACTTCACCCGTTTCCTCGCTTTCGTAAGATGACCGGATCCATTGTGTAGCTCGGGCTGGTTCTGCCAAAGCTAGAAGCTCATCAAGTATTTCAGAAGGAATTACAGGCGGGTTAGCTGGGACTGCTTTTGGTGCTAGGCGAGGTAATCGAATATAATCGGATTTGGGTTTTGACATTCCAAATGTTAGAAGGCGAACAAAAACTTGGGCCACTGCTGATGATGAATTTGAAATACTTGTAATTAGCTTTGGAATATTAGATCTTCTTGCCGTGTATTGGTACAAAAAATCTAAAGATGCTGTAATTAATTCTTCATCTTCTATTAGCAGGTACCTCAAGATCTGAGTGATGAAGTCTAAAGAAAGTGATTGAGCCGTATTGTTTTCATCACGAATCAAGAATCGCGCAAGACTTCGAAGTGCAGGAACAATTATACTTCGATCGCTACTATCGTATCGAACATTGACCACTGCTTGAAATAATGGATCTTCAGCCGATTCAAATTTAATATGAAAACTAACCGCTTCAAGAATTTCTAAGCACATGTGTTTAAATTCAGCATATACTGGCATGTCTGGTAACCCGATGCCATGAACAATAATATATCGGCATAATTCAGAGTGTGCTAAAAACTGGGCATTTTCAGGATCAAATGATGTATTTCGAAGTACTAATAACGCTTCCAAAACCTTTTGTTGTTCTTTAACTGTTTTTCCTGTCAAGTAAGGAACTTCAATTCCATAAACATCAGTATTGGCACTAGCATCCAAGCATCTAGAGTGAATACGTTTCAGTACCGTATCGGCAAGCGTAGATTGAATTCGTAGATTACAAGCCTTGGGAGAGTTGAAAGACACTTGCATAAGGGCTGCGAGTGCCCAATCTTCCTCAGACTGGATTTGTGATTTTAGAGCCATTAAAATTCGAGTCATTAAATCCACTCCCTGAGCTCCAGAGCCCAATACCGGCATACCTGTTCGTCTATCAGCAACTGTATTCTGAGGCAGCTGTGCACTTTGAAACGTCTGGGGATTGTTGGCAGGTGTGATGATTGGACTTGCAAATACATTTTGAATTTGTGGTTGATGAATGTATTGCTGAGGGAGAGGCGGAGGGTTAGGTTCATGTTGTAGCTGATTCTGCAGTTGATGTTGAGAAGGATACTGTTGATACTGATTCTGTTGATACCCTGGGGTTCCTAGAGGTGATGGACTAGGAGGAAATTGTTGAAACTGCTGAGGCGGTTGCGGAACATAGTTGTTGAAGTTCGGAGTGCTTGCCCAGGAGGCACCTACAGGCATGCTATAAGTCCCATTAGCTGTTCCTGCGAGAGTTTGTTGCTGAGAAAGTTGTGATTGTATTCGAGGACTTGATCTGTGCTTCGCGATATGTACTTCAGGAGTGAAAAATAGTCGAGGCTGAGGAGCACGTCGAAGGACTAGAAAAACAAAAGGTGTTAGTAGAGTAGAACGTTATAAAATTAAGAAAATAAGAACAAGGGGAAGCTAGCTTACTTCTCTCACTGCCACCAGATGGAGGGGATCCTGACATTGTGGGGTTTTATCTTTTATTATTTGTCTTGATATGGATAATTGGATAAGACAAACGAAAAGATTCCTACGCGAAATACTCGGTTTTGGTTTTAATTTTGATTTTGAGTGGAGGAAAAATGAAAATTTCTACTAAACGTTGAGGTTAGGGGTTTACTTCCATCAACCTCTGATTCCAGAGAAGGAAGATCGAAGAGAAAGATTTCAGTTTGATACATTTTTGTAGAAAGAAATATATATATATTTACAAGTTAATAGACAATAGTGAAACAAGAAGTCAGATGTAGAGTTGAGTATAGATACAGAAAAATAGGGTTCGTTCACGACAAAAGTTACTCGTCTTCATCAGTCGAAGGAGGAGGAGCTGCGTCACGCTTCATATATAAATCAACTATAGTAAAAAAGAGTTAGAATAACGGGAATCATGGTTTGACAAAAGTCATAAACAAAAACTTACTCGCAGTGGAGAAGGCAGCAAAGGCAGCGCAACCAAAGAAAGCTCCCTGAGGTCCAGACTTAATAGCCAGACCACCTCCAGTCAAACAACCAGCAGACACACCGTTCCAGATATCGCTTCTTGCTCTTAGCTATAAAAACAAAGAAGTTAATAGTCATATTCATTAATAACATAATTCTTGAATATCACTTACTGATTCAATAGCACACTCAGTTCCAGTAAAGACAGCGCCAATGAAACCAAAGTTCTTCGCACTGCTTAAGGATCGTTTACCCATATCAGTAAATTGAAGCTTCATTTGTTGCCTGAAAGGCAGATCACTGAATGGCATAGGGGCACCAGATGACATAGGAGTGTCATAGGCCATCTAGATGTTGAAGTTAGTACTGATTACAACTCATAAACGTAATACTGGCCACCGAGCCATACTCACCGAGGCCATAAAAAGACCAAAGACACCACCCAAGGCAAAACCAGTTACACCTGCAAACATAGATTTACCAGGGCAAGAAGTCATGAATTTCATCATGGCATCAGCTCCAGCTTGTGCCTGTTGTTCTGGGGTCATATCATAGTAGGAAGTTGGGGTCGCGGATTGCCCAAAGTTTCCCATACTTGAACCTCCTCCTGGTAAATAACTCATTTTTTTCTTGTTGTTTCAACTATATAACTTGTTAGTGAGGTTATGGAGCAAGAAGCCAGCAGTATCTTGAGATTTAAATATGGTTTAATGGAGGCTAGAACTAGAAATGAGATTTGACTTAGTTTCGCTTCTGTGACTTTTTTTTTTCAACCAGAGTAAATTAATAAATACTAGTCACGTGCAAAATACTTACATTACCAAAATACAACATTTTCTTTCCAGGCAATGCATTCTACGAAGTTTAAGATTATAATGAAAGAGCTTTAGAATTTACAAATCGATAAAATCAATGAGAGCATTCAATTATAAATTATCATCCTAACAATCTGTAACAAAGAAGACCGATGTATTACAATTAAACCCTCTAAACCTCAAATATGCCTTTATCCAGCGAAAATGGCAGTAAATGATAAACTGACTGGACAAATGATTCTAGGATTGAGGAATTCGGTTTGTAGTTTTAATCACAACAATTAATCAGGCCTGAACATAATGTTAGAACATGTAGAAGAACACTAGAACTTTTACTTACCACATAATGATAGATGGACCTTTTTTCTGGATCTCGTTTTAAATACTCTCTATTTAAGAGATCCTCAATACGATGCTTGATAAATGCAGGAGTGGGCTTGAATCGAAATGAAAGTTGTTTGGTGACTTCAACCATCAAGTTAGAATGATCTAGTGTTTTGCGAGCCCTAGAAAAGTTAGTATATGGAAAAAAAAAATCAACTTAGAGATACCCACTTCATAATTCTGACAACAGCAGCATCGGCTTCATGCTTTCGAGACACATCAATCTTTTCAAGAGTATCTTTCTTTTCAGATTCATTTTCTACCCTGCTACTTGAGGTGACAGCAAGCACTTTTATTCGAGTCATGGGGGACTCAAATTTGACATTAAAATAAAATTTGTCGGATGGATTAATATTTTTAGACATGGGTTCTTTTCGCAAAAGCCTTGTACGTGGAGCAACCGCAATAGACTGAAGATGCCGCACTAAATCAGCATCCGGAATATTGGTGGCTTCTTTTATCTGGTCATATGTCAAGTATTGATCATCTGGAAGATCGTTGAACTGGAAAAGAATCACCATGGCAAAAGTCGGCATATTAATCTCATGAACCTTATTGTTAAATCTAGCTTTGACATCTGCAGTGCCCATATTACTATTCCATTCGAGTTTTCGTCCATTATGACGAGTAAGGTAGAATTTTTCAAATTCCTCTCTAACAGCTTCAACTTCTGGTGGATATATGCATTTAACCTGAGAGGACACTACACTTCCAGGCCACACTGTAGAAGTTAACACATTGACGTTAATATCAATAACTCCCAATTTCTTTTTGTCATTTGGCCCTTTGTAGTCAGCCATCATGTCTTTCGATATTTTCATATCGCGGAACATGCCCTCAAGCTTGGAAGTAAAAGAAGTTCCAATCTCCATCTTCAGTTTAGCAATCATGCTCCGCTCAATATCGTCTGAAAGGGACCTGCCATTTAGAAGACGTTTGGCAAAATGCGCTTTGTAGTAATTCTCAAAAAGATCCTTGTCCGATATAAAGCGAAATAATACAACAGATTTGTCAAGAACCTCTTCCACCTCGTTATCACTTTTTCCTTTTAATGACTTTTTCAAGTTATCGTCAATAAATAATGAAAGATATTCAGGTACTTTCGGGATTTGATTAACAAATTGTGAAAAGCTGCTCTCCACTGAAGCCCTTAGACCAGTATTATTACCATAGCACTTTACTAAAATATCGTCATACTTGTCTTTCAAAGACAATACTTGTTCGACCCATTGAATGGCAATAGAAGTAGGGTTAGAGTTTTCAGAGCGACCTTTTCCATTCCCTTTGACAGATCGAACATTTGCCATTGCTTCTTTTGATTTGAGATTAATCTCAGCTCCTTTTTCTAATATGATGATGTTTAGCATTTCTTTGGTGTCCTCAAAATCGTCGGAAACCAATAGTGTAAGTTCATGTAAGAGTTTAAGTTCGCGGTACTGATCATTTTCAATCCATGATTTTAAGCCTGTATCTGAAAACTGCATAATGGTTTTAAATCGCTTTCGAATAAGAACATCTTGAATGGTCGCCAGGACGCGGGGTATTGATTGTGCAGAAAGGTATAAATTACATCTCTCTTCTTCTGTCCTTAGCCACTCCGAAGTTTGGTTAATATAAATGGCTGCGTTTCGAGAAGTGTTAAGGAGAGCATCTGCAGCCTTTTCAAAATATTCACGGGTATCGTTACAGACCATTTGTTCAAATTCTGCAAAGTATATGGAGTCTCCATCAAGCTTGGAAACAGGCAAAAACTCTAGCATGTAAATAATATGCTTTAGAGCGATTCGATCAATAATTTGGCCATCTCGATCCTTACGAATTTCAGAGAGGATTTTACTGAAGAGGCGTTTTCCAAGCAGTTCATGTCGAATCACAGCATCTCGAAAAACTGCTAATCCAGCATCGTAGATTAAAGGAACATGAGCATCGCGAGAGTATACCCGGTCCTATAGGTGTAAGTCAAAGTTTCACAAGCATAAACATGATTATACATACCAAATACATTAAAATGTCACTAATCATTCTCATGCAAAGGCAATGATCGGTCCACATTTTGTAGGTTGTTCGCAGCAGTTCGTTTGAATTGCTGTCTATACTTCCTGATGATTCCTCAACTAATGGTAGAAGTTCCGCAGCTACAACAACCGTTAGATGTTGTCTGACTTCCTCTTTTACTGAATCGTAAAGTTTCTTTCCAAATTTTCTTAGAACTAAAGTGTAAGCATTTCGATAGAGCTCTTCAAATGAAAGCCTCGAGGCATTTTTATGGTGTATTTCTCGAATGGCTGAAGAGAGCATAGCCCAAGAAGCTTCAAAATCGACATCCGAAGTCAGATTCTAGAAATGTTAGTTTCATTGATACTGCGTTTCGGCTCTTTACGTCCATACCTTCTTTGGTGCCCTAATTCTGGCACGTCTGGACATCATGGTGGCGGCAAGGTAGGATCATGAAAGGCTTCCAAAACCTCAAACAAAGATCAACAGAAACAAGCTAGAAAAAATTACTCAATAACAAAGGATATAATATGAATTGTATTCAAAATCAAGAATCAGGCGGGGAAAGGAAAACGAAGGATGAGTAGAGATTGGAACAGAAAATGAAACTTCTGATCAAAGCAAAGATTTTGGTTCAGGCACGTGATCAATTCTATTTTGTAGCTTTGGTGATGTGTCAGCAGCGCGTACACTTGCCGTTGCCCCAAAAAGGAATAATCTGCACTAACATGCAGAAGCCGCATACAATTAAAGCAATTTGGGTCAAATGTTGCGGAATTACCACTTTTGTACCTAGGTATACAAAATTACTGTGCTTCAAGAGAGTGTCATTAATAACTATTCATGATATATACCAATATGTCAAAGAGAGAAGTAGGCATCTAAACTATTTTAAGCTTAATTATATTAAGGAAATCATTACGCAAAAACTAGATTTTATTTCCTGTCTCTTAGTCCTTCTGAACTGCTGGCATTGTTTAAGAACTCAAGGAGTCATCACTTTCCACTTTCCATAAAAATTTCTATTCATTTTTTTCTCCATATGCCTAGAACTACAGAAAACTGGAGTATTAAAATTCCAGATTTTCCTAAAGAACAGAATCACAGGAGTAAACTAAAAGTTAAACGTATATGTTGGCCATATACTGCTTTTTGTAAAAAGGAAAAAAAACAGAAGACTTTAACACTTTTAATCCTATCACAGTTAAAGATGAATAACTCATTTACCAATTTTTGTTTGTTTAATGTCCCTGATCTTTTTCAGACATCTAAGTTATTCAGTCAGATAGGGTCAGATCCTAGGACTGAATTAGTAGTACATGTTTTAGAGGAGGATATATCCTAGCCAAATAAAGTAATTCCAATAGGTGTATGAGGCTCATGTGTGCTAGTAAATGCATGTGTACAAGATAGGCAGTTTTGGAACTTGGTGCAACTGACCTAGCTGCAAATGCAAATCGAGTAGGAAGAGCTGAAGAACGGGACAGGTCAGATCATCTCGGTTCTAGTTCCAAAGTCGAGACTTGCACTAAATTTGTAAATGTTATCCAATGTATAAAGCTTCATTGGAAGTGTGCCCTGGTTTCCAATTGGCAGGATGTAGCTGAAAATGGCTGATATTTAATCACGGGACGGCCAAGTATAGCCATTAAAGTTGTATATAAATCCTAAATACTCCCCTACCCTATACTTCACGCCAGACTTCGAGACATTAGAATTTTCCGAGTTTTCCTTTACTACTAGATAGACATATCGATTGCTTTCCTGATTCTGTCTTAAACTTCCTTTTCACAACGGAATTGCTCTATTATCTAACATATTTCATTTTCCTGTCTTCAGGCTTCACCTTGGGCTTATTACACTGAGCCAGCCACCTGCTTGCCTTAGCATCCTCCACAATAAGGAAGAATAGCAAGCCTTTAACTTCTGGGCGAGAAGTTCAGGTTCATGATATAACACCTTCTTCTCTTTTCTTCACGCATCTTATTTCTGCAATTAACCTTCCGAATTTTAATTTGCAATGCAACTTTTAGATCTTCCTAATGAAATCTTGACTTTAATCTTGATAAATATTGAGCATATCCCCAGCATCTTACGATTTGGTCAAAGTGCGAAAGTCATTAATTCCATACTGTTGGCCTCCTCTGGTGATGAATTGATTTATAGACCTGCTGTTCTAGCCCTAAATAGCAGTATTGACCTGCAGATTTGTAAGACGGTTCCTGGAATCGAAGAAACAGAAGCGACAGCAGCAGCAAGTTGGAAGAGAGCAGGCCAAATCTACTATCAAATTTTACACAATTTAAACCGAGGTCTAGAAAATGTTACTTGTCCAGGGACTATCTGGGACCCTATTCGATCGATAAAAAACCAAATCCCGCCTACGTTTGGTAGGCCTGTGGAATCATTCAACAATTTCATGACGGATGCAAACATAGACAGTGGTTTGGTGTATGCTATTTCAAACTGGCGTGACCCTGATTTCCTTATATCTAGTGCGACAATTTGTTTTGATTTTATAGCTCGAAAGTATAGAGTGATTCCAGTTCAGTCAGAATCTGAAACAGCTGAGTACCCTATGTATAACGACCCCGGATTACCCAGAGAGATGCGATGGGATTTCTCTGATATGACGCAGCGGCGCTGCTTAAAGAGAATAGGAGACGTTATAGTCATGTTTGGCCTGACTCAACCTGGGAATGAATTTCACATTGTTGCTCGAAATCACAGTGAAGAGCTCTGGCGCATTCCATCTCCTGTGGCCAATCTAAACATATTATCAACTTGTAAATATTTAATCACCATATCTGAATTTCCGCGTTACTCTGTTTACAACATTAAAACCGGTGATCTCATCATATCTGGTAAAGCGCCTTTTAGTACTGATTCAATATCCTGTGCAACTGAAACCCATTATATCGTGTTTAACAATTTCACTCTTTACGCTATATCTTGGGATGATCTCATTCAGGCCCCGGTTCATGATGATTTTCAGGCGGTTTCTTCGACTGGCCCAGCAGAATCCCCACAAAACTTAGAGCAGCCTCCCTCTGTTCATCTTTCACAATGGACTTCGTTTGGCAACATAAATAAAGCCCCTTTTGATAAAGTCTCGAATTTCCAAGATTTTTCATTTTTTGGTCACAGTTTCGGTTTTCGATATATTGCACTTGAGCTTTACGCATATGAAAATGCCTGGGCATATATTTTAGACCTGTATAATGGAACATTGGCTGAATTTCTACTGTCATCTCCTAAAGTGTCTGGGTCTCATTTAACTGGGCGAACCGAACCAAATCTTCCTCATGGATCTAATTTTAACTGGACAGGTCCCATGGAAAGATCTTTAATGAATGAGTACGGTCCTCGACTATTGCAAGGCCACTTTTATGATCCACGCCATTTCATGTTTTTTTGGGCGGTAGATCAAAAAGGCACAGTAGTTTTTATTTCTTCTCTTGTTCTAACTCAGCTCGGTCGCGTGTACTGTGACCGTGGAGGTGAACTGGATATTCGGTTTTCGGATTATTTGTAAATGCATATAACTTTGTAGGTTTCCTATGTAGTGACCATATACAACATAAAATTATATACATACATTTTGGAATTTAGGTTTTTTATTTTTTTTGGTGTCATGTCACTTTGTTGAACAAGCAACAACCAGTATTTACATTATAACGAGCATTCCCTTTGACACTTTTCTCAATTCATTATCATTTTAGGCAACTCATTAATATAGAATTTCGGTCGTCATGCCTGAGCACAAGGAACTTCATCCTGGAAAGAGAATTTGCCAAATTATCAAACTCAAACCTGACAAACTTGAGGAGTACAAGGAACTACACGCCAATGTCTGGCCTAATGTGCTAGAAAAAATGAGGGAATTTCATCTCGAAGACTACTCAATTCACTTAATTCCAGAGCACTCGCTGCTAGTCGCCAACTTCAAATACACGGGTGACGACTGGGAAAGGGATGCTGAAGCCATGCGTTGTGACTCAGATAACCATAAATGGTGGGGGGTCACTGATGCTCTTCAAGAAACTTTGGTATATGGAAGTACGGGAAGCACAGACAAGAAGGGCTGGTGGAAAAACTTGGATGAGGTATTCCGTTTTGATGGGTGATATTGATTGTAGTGTTGGCGGTCAATATTAAATTCTAGATCTGATCTTCACATAATTTCATGATATTGAGGCTGACAAATAAACAAAAGAACATGGCACTCATAATTATAGTATATATAAACTTGTCTCCTTTAACGCACTTTTACTTTTAATTTTTTTCTTCAACTCCTAAAAAGTCATTGTATTGCAAAATGGCACCAAAATCCGTCGATGTTGTTATTATTGGAGCTGGCATGGCCGGAATTAAGGCTGCAGCCGACTTGTCAGAGGCTGGACTATCTATCGCAGTTTTAGAAGGTCAAGGAAGACTTGGAGGACGATTATATACAGACCGCGCTTCAGGAAGTCGTCCCTACGAACTGGGATGTAGTTGGTTTCACCAATCTCTTGATAATCCTTTACTCAAGCTAGTTTTGGACGAGAAATTGAACATCCGACCTGAATATGATGATGTTGGGCCAGCGTTTTTTGATAACGATGGACCAATTGACCCCCACAAAAAATTAGGCCAAGCCGCCGCCGATTTTGGTGATTTCACAGAGTTGTATTTTAAAGAACATCCAAAGATTCAAGATCTTCCATTGAGCGACATGGTCGATATTTTTACTTCTGAGCATCGTTTGCTTACTGGTGCTCAGAAGAAAGACGTCAAGAGAATCTTGCAGTTGGCAACTCTACCAAACGGAACGGAGGCTATCAATGTTTCCACTAAATACTGCGGGCAGCCTGCCTTGGGTCGTGATGTTTTGCCAGTAGGTGGATTTGATGTAGTGTTCAATCATGTTAAGAAACCCGTTTCAGATGATGACATTTACTTGAATACTGCGGTAAAGAGCATTACAAAGGACGAAACTAATGGAACTATAACCACAGCCTCAGAGGATGGCACCGATTTTTTGTCCAAATTTGTGATTGTCACTGTTCCCATTGGAGTTCTCCAAAATAAGGATATCACGTTTTCACCTCCTTTGTCAAATGAGTTGTCCAAGGCAATTGATGATCTTGGGGTATCTAGAATCGGAAAAATATATTTTGAATTTGATAACGTTTTTTGGCCAACTGATACGCACAAGTTCCTTTTTATTGGAGATATTAATGGTGAATACACTCCAGTGGCAATTTCCAATTGGTACTTATTCAATGGCGAAGCAAAGTTTCCTGGCTTATTTCTTATCGCTCCTTCAACTATTATTGACCGAATTGAAAAGAGCCCATCTTCTGCTCTGTCTCTTTTAATGCCAGTGCTAGAATCTCTACGAGTAGATAAATCTTTGCCAGTTCCTAAACCGACCAAAACAACTGTTTCGAACTGGAATTCGGACAGATTTACTCGAGGCGCGATTTCACGTGCTACAATAGGTAACAACCCTGCTGAGTCTATCTTGGAGTTTGAAAAGGGTGCATGTGGAAACATTAGATTCGCTGGGGAGCACACCATTGCTCGGGGCTTCACTTTTGTTCATGGCGCTTGGAGAAGTGGAGCTCGTGAAGCGAAGTATATAATTGATCAAACTAAGTAAGATTATAGGGGAAATAAATTAACACAAATTCTTTGAACAATATCCTATATTGAACAAAAAACTAAAATAAAAAAGAAATAAAAAAAACATCATAAGCATTAACCTCTAGATCTGCCATTAGATCATAAGGAATAAATAATAAATAATAAATGATAATAAATAATTGAATAAAAATTCTCTAACTCATTGAGAAACTCCTGAGTCTTTTCCTATTCGTTTATCGTTCACCCGAATCATTTGTGCCAATTGCGTATCCTGGAACCTAAAATTTCTAGGAATGTTGCAAAACGGGTGCACAAATAACTCACTTGCAGTAGGCCGTTGCTCAGGGTCAATTGTAAAGCATTTATCAATAACGTCCTTACCATCTTCGGATACGAAAGGAATGGTGTCTTCAGGGATGGGTGGCGCTAAACGTGCATTTCCAAGCTTATACATGGCCCCAATGGCTTCATCCGTAGACCATGGTCGACGACCTGCGAACATTTCTAAAACGACACAACCGAGTGACCAGATATCCACTTTTGCACTGTAACCTTGTTTGGCGTTGGCTATTACATTATGAATGACTTCTGGAGCCATCCAAAAAATAGTACCTTGCATTGACATTTCAGCGTCATTTGCATAAATGTTACGGCTTTTCTTTGAAATCCCAAAATCTGAAATCTTACAGACTCCGTCTAGATCAATAAGTAAATTATCCGATTTCAAATCACGATGCAAAATACCGCATGAATGAAGATACGAAAGGGCATCAAGGACCTGACGTGTGAGCGATTTAATAACAGCTTCTTCAAATCGGCCATGCTTCCTCAATGCACTGCCAACAGATCCGCCAGGAACGTACTCCAGAAACAAATTGTAAAAGTCTGGTAGGGCCTCAAACCCAAGGTACTGAACAATATTAAAATGGTCTAGATCCTTCATAGTTTCTACCTCCGAATGTAGGGTGTCGATAATTTCCTTCAGTCGGGCACTAGACTTATCGCTTACAGTCTGTGGAACTTCAACTTGCTTAACAGCAATCATTTCACCAGCAGTAGCATTGAGTGCCAGATACACTTTGCCGAAACTACCTTTTCCTATAAGTTCACCTTTAACCCAGACAAACTGTTTTTCTTTTCCACGGTTGTCGCGAAGCTTGCTTAGCTGACCACGCTTCATATCGTTAGGTTTAACTTCAACTACTCTTTGTCCCCACATTTTGGTACTCTTTCTTCTCACAAGTGCGCCACTCTTAGATCCACCCTCATTTGCAAGGGCCTGAAATCTCTTGCGCCTTTCTGTTGCTTCCTGCACAACAATTCGAAGGGATTTAGGACGCATAGAGATTCCTCCAGTTTTAACTCCAGAATAAGAGCTTGATAAATCTCCAGTCGAGTCACTGATTCCACCAACACTGCGAGATCCATGCTTGTGACTTTTAGACACAGAAACATTTTGTGCACTACTTGATGCATCAGATAGCTGATTACTCTGAGATACTGCTGAACTGGGAGATGGACCTTGATAATAAGAGCCAAGAGACTCTGAAGACCCCTTAGGGTACCTATCAGTTCTTGGAGGTTCAACCACAGGAGAAAGTGGATATCTTGAGGAGCTGATTATTTGCTCGTTCCCAGGAGAGGAAGGCGGAGAAACCCCTTGGGGATCAAACAAAATGGGCTTATCTAGATCAGCACCAGGAAAGAACCGTTCAAGATTCTCATACACCACGTCAGCTGGAGGACGGACCGCCCATCCACCCACTTTAATATCCGAAAGATAAGACCCTGAACTCTTTTTCTGTATCGAAGGATCAGGGCTCTGAATTGTAAAGTCGTTGCTACCTGAGCTTAGAGTAGCGATATGCAACTGAGGCTTAAGTGGAGACTGATTTGTAATGGGAGGTTTTTTAGCCCAAAGCCCTTCGTCGCTTGAAGAGCTATCAGTCCCACTATCCTCAAATGCAGGAGCACCTTCAAATGAAATTTCATTTTCATGAAATTTTTCATCTTGCTCTATTTTAGAGTTTCGCAAACTAGATCTTAAAGGTCTCGAAACAGTGTTTCCACCTTGAATCTCGTCAAACCCAAATCCAAGCTCTTCACTAAGACCAGGAGATTCTAAATCACCTAGGTCGATGCGTGGGGGTCCCGATGTTACTCGTTTGGTTGACTCAGACCTAACTGGCCTTCGTCTAGCAGAACCCTCTCTACGTACAATGCTTTCAGGGTGGTTTGCATCACCACTCAAAGCACTGGAGCGATCTGTAGCACTACTACCAGTGCGTAATAGACTGGTACCAGGTGGTGGGGGAGGAGCAGAACGTAAAGCCACAAGCTGGGAAGGTGTACGCTCTAATTTAGATGACTTGCGAGATACCTGAGAGATATTTCTTTCTGGTTTCGTAGATTGCCGAGAGCTTCGTTTTGGTCCAACCAACTGGGTGGGGGGAGTTACTGAACCCTGTTGTGGGGTCGATTGCTCGACTGACTGAGAATTAGACTTTACTTGAGCCTGAGAGCTCTGCATACGTTGCATTGAAGCAGCCGCATTGGGTGTAAGCGTACCTGTTTGGATAAAAATCGAATTCTGGCGAGGATTGTAGGAGGGCCGTCTATCATATGGCGAGGACCTCCTATCATCAAAATTAATTTCCCGCCGTTCAGGTCGGATTACCTTAAATGAATCTTCTGAGGTTCGCCGTGAATAGTTATTGTATTCAAACAAACTACCCAAGCTTGCTTTGTTGTTCACAGGTAGAGGACCAAGATCTTTTTCTTCTGAAACACTTGGCTTACTGTCATGAAAGGTCTTAGATGCCTTACGACTTACTTTGCTCTGATATCCTGGTATTCTGAAATGCTGCCACTGTGGGTTTTGTAAAGGCGGAAGAGATTCAGGAAAGTGCTCCATATTTTTTGAAGCACCTTGATCAGGCTTAGGAGGTAAAGGAGGCGGATGATGAATACCTGATTCGGGATGATCGAGGGGAATACTATTAGATTGACGGGTGTTGGCAGCAAATACGTACTCTAAGGACAAACTGCCAGGTAACATAGATGGATCATAATCCGGAATGTATGCCACGAAAATTTTAAGAGGTTCATTTTCCATGCCTAACTTTGCTGGGTTAAATATGAGTGAATGGAATGTAGCATCATCTAAAGCCTGGCCTTCTTTTAGTCCAAAATCAGTAAGGTGGAAAGAGCAAAGAGACCAGTCTTGAATATTTAGGCGATTACCAATCATGATTTTCACCTCTTCAATCGTGCTGGCCTCGATAATATTGACAATGCTGAAATTTTCATTATTGGCAGTGACTACAACGCATTTGCTAGGCTCAGAGAGTCGCACAGGTCGAAATTTGGAGTCAAGGGTAAGAAGTTGATGCTGCGAGGGTTTTTGAACTGGCAAAAGAGTTTCATGACCTACTGTTGCCACTGGAGACAATGGAATTTCCTATATTAGGTTAGTAAAAGGACGAAATATCTAATAGCAACCGACATACAAATATATTTGAACCACTGCGAGATTGGTAAAGCCGATCTTTGCTATTATTACGGTCTTTACGACGTAGCTTCCCTAGCAAGCCACTAGGTTTTTTAAAATCTTCGGAATTTGCTGCTTTTTCATCTATTTGATTGGCTTTAGCAGAGGGAGGCAAAGCATTGACTGAAGATTCAGAGGATGTAGACTTTGTGTTGCGCTTAGAGAATATGTGTGAAAAGGACGTTGGTGAAGAGGGTGGATTTTGCACTTTTGCTGCCTCTGAAGCATAGCTTTGCATGGCATGCTCTCTAGACCTATTTTGACTGGAACGCATTTTTAATTTGGAAGCATCTAATTCAGTCAAATTTTCTGAGGATTTCGTGGTAACAACGTTTGTATTAGTATAAACATCAGAGGCACGAAGGGTGTTTGTATTTTCATCAATGTTGAACAAGTCTGTGTCAGGAGAATGAATATGAGGTTTGTGGTCCAACCTGTATTCACCAGATTCTTCAACTTGGTCAGCTACACCAATGGCATTATTTGAAATGCTTGAGTTTGAACGGTCCAAAACTTTGCGTAAAATATGAATAAAGCGAGAGGGTTTTGTGTCGTAAATATCGTTGGTCGCAGACAAGTAGCCTAAGCTTTTTAGCTTCTGATAGCTGACGAGAGATAAGAATTCTTCACCTTGCAGATTTTTGGACCGAAAGGTTTCAATCCAGTCAGGGCCAAACTTATTGTACTCTAGCCAGTAAATAACCCGATCCATGGTCCATTCTGACGGATCGTTGGCTTTCCAAAATACAGACAGCATAGGATTAGGATACACCACATGCTGCCCTGAGGTATTCCGACTTCTAGAAGATACTTGGGTTGTAGGAGAGAGGGTTGCTACATTTAAAGACTGCGCTGATTGAGTTTGTTGAATAGAAAGATCTGAAGTCGGAAATTGATATGGCTTAGTTTTCATTTTCTCTTGTGGTTTCGTAGATTCAGATTTCTCGTTGTTGCCGGGAGAATCTGTAGTAGGAGCGCCACTAAGCGGCATGGTCCCTTCAGTTCTGCCCATGGCAGGCGAACTGGCAGACTGCCGGGCACTGCGTCCAGTGCTTGATGGTACAAACCTGGAATCACTTATCGCGCTTCCAGACGGGTTTCGCGTTTGAAGCAGCGAAACTGGGGCAGGCAAGTTAGCCGACATTGACCTTGGAGCTCGGGACCGTCCCAGCTCACCGCTGGCAGTCTCTGATTGTGAGGATGTTGACAACGTTGGGACACTTCGATGAGGCCTAGAAATGGACGGATATGGATTGGAGGCAAATCGCTTAGAATTTATGCTAGATATCACGTTGCTGTTGCCAGTAAGTATTGGTACGTCATTGAGGAGTAAATCAGAAACAGTTGTGTCAGTGGTCATATTTTCCTTAGACTTGTTCCGATGAGCAGTAGACATGATAGAGGGTTTAAGCGAGCAACCATAGATTACCAGCAATAATAGACTGTGCGTTCATGGGGGTGGTGTAATACAGTAGGAAGAATAAAAGGAAAAAAAAGAGAAAAAGAAAAAGAAAAAAAAAGAAAACGTTAAAAAGAAAAAAGATTGGATGAATAGCCAGCCGCAGTCGAAAATCAGTTTCAAACCAAGACCAAATGCATTAAAACCAGAACTTACAATAAGAGTTTAATTAATTGTCTTTCTAACAATATCATACTCATTAATGAGAACGATATATATCTTGAAAACTAAGAAAAAATCATTTACAGGACTATATAAACATTTACGGGAGTATTTCATGTGGCTGTATAAAGGTTGAGCAAAACCATTTCATATTAATATACTGTAATACCTGCAAAACAAAACGTCAAATCAAAGGAAAAAAAAAGAGATATTAAAAGGTCATTAAAAGAGATCATCAGTTTAAAATGAAGTTCGTCTGGGAAATATTTGGGAGAGATCGTTGCGGACTTATGAAAAATGAGAAATTGTTGGCTTGCCTGACTCAGTTACTACAGATTTCTCCTCAGAGTAAACCGGCATGTCTTCAATACTTGAAATCGGTCCGCTTTGCACAGAGATGTAATCTTTGGGCTCTCGCCACGGATCAGACAAAGGAAAAGAAAGCTTAGGTGGTGATAACACTGAAAGTGCCCAATAAATCATAAAAGAGGTAAATACCCCCACAGGAAATGCAAAATAATAAAATCGAGTGCCAGCCATAGTTATTGATACTCCTAAATTCCCAAGAAAACCATAGAAGTTGGGGACAATTCCTAAACTATAGGCGAGATAAGCACGCCAGTTAAAACCATACGAGTAATGGTAAATTCCTCGTTTAGATGTCATGTAGAGATCGGGTTCAAGAGAAAGATACCCTTTAGTTATGATAAAATAATGAGCCAGCATTACTCCTATAATAGAAGACAGGAAGATCTGATAAGACGAAAGCCAAGAAATAAAGTTAGTAGCTGTTCCGAGCAGTTTCCAAGGGACACAGGCCCATGAAAGAAATGCACAAATGAAAAAGCCTCGTTTTATGGACAGATATTTCGGATAGAGAGCAGCAATGTCGTTTCCAGCAGGAAGGATATTTTCGACCACACAGGAAAACAGACCAGAATAAGCAAAACAAAGACCAATAAAGAACGCACCCGCACGGTTTTTAGGAGTATAGTTCGAAGACAGTATTCGGTTAAGGTAGACTACCGGGTTCCATATCAATTCACCAAACAGAGTCATACTTGTAGTCCCCACAATAATGCCGATGAGTCCTATAACAAAGTTTGCCATCGGGAAGCCAAAAACCTGACCGAAAATGACGTTGTTGGGCTTTTTAGAATACCTCTGAAAGTCGGCTGCATTCACAATGAACGTAGAGCAATTTGCCCATGATAATAACACGAACCGGCAAAGCAACCAGTGCCGTTCCGAGCCTACTGGAGCATGTTTAATACGAACGGCTGAGCTGTTGAAACCTCCTGCAAGGGAAAGGGTCCAAGCGAGCATAGCCACGGCTGAGATGAAAAAAACAAGCACCTTTGAATAGAGAAAGTATTTAAGATTAGGAATTGGAACAAGAAGACACAGACACATGAGGACCCAAAAGACAGCCATGCCAATCATGCCAGCAGAAGTCAGCGCGTCCTCGGAGTCCATGTGGTTGGGGATGCTCGCTATCGAGGGGAATATAGCATGAAGCATCACATATACGCACTGGCCACCCTGGACAATATTCACACCATTCCAGACAATGGACATTACCACTCGGTTGATGACTGGCCAAAAGGCCCCAAATACACCAAAGGACGCTCGGGCGATAACTGGAAATCCAACGTGGTAGACTGCACCAGGCCGGCCGGTAAATACCATGCTGATACCAGCTAGTAACTGGCCACCAAGGTGACAAGCAAGGGCCTCCCACATAGATAGGCCAACTGCCATAAAGGACGTCGGAGAGTACCAATTAGAAAGTGTGGATGCTGCGGCGAGCCAAAACCATGAGTAGGTCAAAAAGCCCCAGGTTCTATCAGCGACAGGGGTTGGCCGAAGGTCTTTATTATCAAGCCATCTTAGATCCTGTTCTCTTAAAGATGAGTGTTCAGAAGACGAATTGGCTGTTTGGTCTACTTTTAGAGCATTGGAAAGTTTCTCGAAAAAGCGCATGGGTGCGGTATTAGGGTACAAAGTGTACAGAGGCGAATAATTTGAGAGGAAGGGGCGTCAAAAGCAGCAGCCTAGAATGTTGGAATCATGAGCATTAAAAGGCCAAGGGAATGAAAAGAAGCATGGTGTGAAAACAAAGGCAAGATGTGGTGAGAGGAAGCAAGAAGGAAGAAATGAAAAGAATTAAAAGAATTACTGTTTTTTGTTTTGCCCAGAAAAAAAGATATTTAAATAAAGTTAGGTCTTGGTAGCAGAGATTATGGATTGGGGCAAATCTTGATTTTGCCTAGAATTGAAAGATAATGAGCATGAGAGAGTCGGAAGACGCTGAATCTTTGCTTTGCTTCGTTCTGGCCACTGGAAATTGAGGGAGAACTTGATAAATTTATTTTTTGTTGCCTCCGTATAAAAATGAGACGAGTTCTTGTATAGTAGATAGCCCGAGAGTGCCGATAAGGGAACAGAGGCTCCGGTGACAAAAAACAATCAAAGAACAATCCTCAGATTCAAGTAAGCGGCAAAAACAGGACCAAAGGGACGATCTTTAGCTTCTTCCTATGGCCCCTATCTCACATGGTTGATCAACATGTCTCAACTGGCCAAGCTCTCAGCCATGTCAATATAACACTTAAAATTGCACTCGAGTAACTATATCACTGCCCTCAGGGTCTTATCTAGCATATAATAAGTCATGAATATATATTCACGTTTGCTTTCTCTAAGCTCCTTTTCGACCATTCCAATTGACCTCTTGTTTTGGTCCCTGAGTTTCTCCATTGAAGTGAAACTCAATCGTGCCCATATTTACCCCAAATCCCACTTTATGAGTATATTACAGTCACCCCTAACACAGAAATAAAAATTTTTCATTATTTTTCACAATCGAAATCATCACGAATCCAGCATTTATCTGTCCGCAGAAGGCTTATTTATTACTTCATAATGACAGAATCTTTGACTAGGTAAGTGCCTTCCTACTGTGCCTGATTTTTATTTTAACTCTTCCAGAATTGCTATTGTGAGCACAGACAAGTGTAAACCTAAGGTGTGTAAACATAACCCTCTATGATTTCACCACTCATTCTAACAAGATACCCTAGAAATGCAAACAGGAGTGCAAAAAGGCTTGTCCCGTTGTGAGAACTGGTAAATTTTGTATTGAGGTTTCTCCAACAGAGAAAATTGCTTTCATCTCTGAAAACCTGTGTATTGGTTGTGGTATCTGTGTCAAAAAATGTCCCTTCAACGCCATCACTATCATCAACTTGCCTACGAATCTAGATAAAGAAGTGACGCATAGATATTCTGCCAATTCCTTTAAACTTCATCGACTCCCTACTCCCCGACCTGGCCAGGTTCTGGGTCTGGTTGGCACCAATGGTATTGGAAAATCAACTGCATTAAAAATTTTAGCCAACAGAGAAAAGCCCAACCTTGGAAAATTCGATACTCCTCCAAGTTGGAGCGAAATCCTCGTCTACTTCAGAGGAAGCGAGCTCCAAAATTACTTTACCAAGCTTCTGGAAGATAACCTTAAAGCCATTATTAAACCTCAGTATGTTGACAATATTCCTCGTGCCATTCGGGGTCCAAAGAACCACGTCAACGAACTTTTGAATTCAAAGCTCGACCGTAAAGATGCGTTTGATGATATTCTTGATACGTTGGAGCTTCGTGGCATTATGAAGAGAGAAGTAGCACAGCTTTCTGGTGGTGAGCTTCAACGTTTTGCCATTGGCTTGACCTGTGTTCAGAACGCCGATGTTTACATGTTTGACGAGCCCTCTTCATATTTGGATGTTAAGCAACGTCTAAATGCTGCAGCAATGATCCGCCAACTTTTACACCCTACCTCGTACGTCATTGTAGTTGAACACGATTTATCTGTACTTGACTACCTATCCGACTTTGTGTGCATTCTCTATGGTGTTCCATCTGTGTACGGTGTTGTTACTCTACCTTCATCAGTCCGTGAAGGTATTAACATTTTTCTCGATGGCAATATTCCCACTGAGAATTTAAGATTTAGAACAGAATCTCTGCAGTTCCGTCTGATTGATGCATCCGATGTTATTCCAATAGATCAAGGCCGCAGCTTTAGGTATCCTAAAATGACCAAGACTCTGGGCGATTTCCAACTCAACGTTGATTCTGGTGAATTCACTGATTCTGAAATCATTGTCATGATGGGAGAAAATGGTACTGGTAAGACCACCTTTTGTAGGTTACTAGCTGGCGCCATTACGCCTGATTCCGGTAAAAAGATTCCAAATATGAACATTAGTATGAAGCCACAAAAGATTGCCCCTAAATTCACTGGTACTGTCCGCCAGCTATTTTTCAAAAAGATTCGTTCATCGTTTTTGCATCCTCAGTTTCAGACTGATGTTTGCAAGCCTTTGCGCATTGATGACATCATTGACCAGGAGGTTCAGAACTTGTCTGGTGGTGAATTACAACGTGTGGCTATTGTTCTTGCCCTTGGTATTCCCGCTGACATTTATCTTATTGACGAGCCTTCTGCTTATCTTGATTCTGAACAGCGTATCATTTGTGCCAAAGTTATTCGACGCTTTATTTTACACGCAAAGAAGACTGCATTTATTGTTGAACACGATTTCATTATGGCCACTTACCTTGCTGATCGTGTCATTGTCTTTGAAGGCCAACCTTCTGTTAAGTCATTTGCCAAGCAGCCTGAGTCTCTGTTGACTGGGTGCAATCGATTTTTGAAGAACCTCAACATCACTTTCAGAAGAGATCCAGTGTCATACCGTCCCCGTATCAACAAGCTGGGCTCTCAGATGGACCAGGAACAAAAGAACAGTGGAAACTACTTTTTCCTGGAGTCCACTGATGCTTAATGTGAGATGACTTGATTATTAATTGTTAATTGTTTCCTGTTTATCGTTTATTGTTTCATAGAATATCATTTGTTTTTAGTATTTGCAGGTTAGTTAAAAAAGTTTTTTGTTTCAGTCTAACTTGAAGCCCCAGAAGAGTGCATTTGTACAGGAACAAAGATACTCCTATCACGCCATGGTGGTGTACAGTAACTATAAAGTTCATCATAGCTCAGACAGAGTGACAGATGCGACTGTACTTATTTTCTGTTCCTCAGGCCTTGTTCTCTTTATAATCACCTATGGTATACTGCTGTACCCTAAGTGATTAGGCTAATTGAATGCTCAGGAGATATTGCTGAAAAACCTGTTTATCCGTATAGAATACATAGATGATTATTAGTCCCTAGTTGAATCCGGCATCTGAATAATTATTATGTGCACAGATTAAATATACAATAATGGAATAACTTAAAATACAAATTATCCGAAATATCAGTCGAAGTGAGTGTGGATGCATATTTTAGCTCATGTATAGAAGAATACCTTCTGGGACATCTCATGTTTGCTTGCTTCCTTTTTCTTGTGACATTTGAATCAAGCACTATCCATTGAACCACTGAATAAAATCCCTTTATTTAAAAAGTCTAAACTATTTAATTAACTGAATTTCACTTCCTTTACATCTTCTCTTATTTTCACTATCTTCAAGCTGATTGAACAACGCCTTCTCTTTCTTCAACGAATTTTAGCCATGTCGCTGGTAAACAAACTCTCTGTAAAGGACCTCGACCTTAAGGGCAAACGAGTGTTTATTCGTGTCGGTAGGGATAATTGCTCTCTCTTCTATAAAAGTTGCTAATTATAGTTCTAGACTTCAATGTTCCACTCGATGGCAAGACAATTACCAATAATCAGAGAATTGTAGCTGCACTGCCCTCTATCGAATATGCCAAAGAACAAGGTGCTCGATCAATCATACTCGCTTCTCATCTGGGTCGCCCTAATGGTGAAGTAAATGAAAAGTATTCTTTGAAGCCTGTGGCTATCGAGCTCGAAAAATTGCTAAATACGAAGGTTACCTTTCTACCTGACTGTGTTGGCCCCGAAACCGAGGATTACGTTAATAAGGCCAGTAATGGTGAAATCATTTTGCTTGAAAATCTGAGATTCCACATTGAGGAAGAAGGCTCTAGGAAAGTGGATGGCAAAAAGATAAAAGCTGATCCAGCAAAAGTTGCTGCCTTCCGCCAGTCTTTAACCAGGCTTGTTGATGTCTACGTCAACGATGCTTTTGGAACTGCCCATAGAGCTCATTCCTCGGTAGTGGGTGTCGACCTGCCTCAACGTGCTGCTGGCTTTCTTGTTTCCAAGGAACTTACGTATTTTGCAAAGGCTTTGGAGCACCCTGAGCGCCCTTTTCTTGCTATCCTTGGTGGTGCCAAGGTCTCAGATAAAATACAACTAATTGACAATCTGTTGACAAAAGTTGACATTCTCATTATTGGTGGTGGTATGGCTTTCACTTTTAAAAAGGCACTGGAAAATGTCAAGATTGGAAATTCTCTTTTTGACGAGGAAGGAGCCAAAATTGTTTCTGACCTGGTTCAAAAGGCAAAAAAGAACAATGTTGAAATCGTTCTCCCTGTGGACTACGTGATTGGTGATAAATTTAGCAAAGATGCCCTAGTGAAGTACACTAATGATTCTGATGGCATTCCCGAAGGATGGATGGGTATGGATGTTGGTGAAAAGTCTATAAAGCACTTTAGGGAGGCAATTGGCAGGTCAAAGACCATTCTGTGGAACGGCCCTCCTGGTGTGTTTGAATTCGACGCATTTGCAAATGGTACCAAAGAAACGCTTGATGCTGTTGTTTCTGCTGTCAAGAACGGTGCTACTGCTATCATTGGAGGTGGAGATACCGCTACTGTAGCTAAAGTCAGATAGGGTCAGATAGTCAGATAGGGTCAGATAGGGTCAGATAGGGTCAGATAGGGTCAGATAGGGTCAGATAGGGTCAGATAGGGTCAGATAGGGTCAGATAGGGTCAGATAGGGTCAGATAGGGTCAGATAGAGTCAGATAGGGTCAGATAGGGTCAGATAGGGTCAGATAGGGTCAGATAG